>DWQW01002827.1:0-25017 GCA_018249695.1 Heliconius erato demophoon
GCGGGGTAATCAATTTAATCCGCGGTTAATTAATTAATCAAAACCGCGACCCGCGAAAAAATCCGCGGAAAATTTTGATAAGGCGATCAATTTAATGAGCCAGAACGCACCAATCCCTACTACTTCTAGTCTACTAAATATTTCTTTGTCAGCCAACATATAAATTTATATTTCTATTCTATTCTTCGCTCTGGTGTCGAGGACAAGCGCGGCGGTGAGTTCTGCCGCTCAACACGCAACGCCTCCAGAATTCGCCAGAACGTGGGGAACGGAGTGTCTTAACACTAGGTTCCCTCTGCCTACCCTGCTGTGTGCGGGATACAGCGTGAAGCTGATTTTTATATTATCATAATATTAAAAAATATAAATCGAATTGATTGATTTTATTTAATAAGCACAATTTTATATACGCTTTTACATTACTAAAATTGTCCCAACATAAACCGCTAAACGCTTTATATGCGAACAAAATTTGAGATGTGCAACATAATGATTAAAATGTTTTGATCTTAACACATAAACAATTTTGCATTGCCAGGAAGTAAAATTAAGTGCAAATATCGATTTTGTTAATTCGATTTCTAGATGTAAATACCACATATTTGTTCTTATAGGCTATGCTAAATTGTATTTTAATGCCCAATACACATAACGATTTTGGCAGGCGCACTGACGATATATTTCTTGGTCTCATGCAGTATTGTTTCTTCATATTCTTCTCTGCATTGGTCAAATCCATTAACCATTTTCTACAGATTATTATTTTGTTCTAGTAATTCTGAATATTCTAAGTAAATTTCTGGCAAACATATTTATTTTTGTCCATAATCTACAATTGAAATTCTTTCTCATTGTCATCACTTTCTTTTAGTAGTTGTTCGCACTGCAACCTACATGACTTAAGTTCTTGGAGAGTCAGCTGGAGCTTATCCTCTGCCTGACGGGCGTTGATACCACGGGTCATCATTTTTATGTATATAACTTTTGCAATAGTATGCTTAAATGCAAAATGCAGGTTAGGGCAGTACGAACTTGTATTGTTAGTTTATAAATGTTTAAATGTATTAGAAAGTAAAGGGAATGCAGCAAGCAAGGAAGTATGGTATTAAAATTTGAAATGTAGTTCGTTTCCTGTGCGATGACAGCTGAAGAACAAAACACAGCACAAACACTTTATAGTCGCAAATTTTAATGTACTGAATATTATATAAACAGTACAAACGTCTATATCAGACTTTTTCACAAATTACACCAAATTTAACAATAAAAAATAATAAAATTTTAATTAATTCTACGGGAGAAGTTTTTTAGACGGTTCTATCCTAGTGTTGCCACAAGAAAAATAGATATAAATCAGAAATAAATCAGCTTCACGCTGTATCCCGCACACAGCAGGGTAAACAGAGGGAACCTAGTATTAAGACACTCCGTTCCTCACTTGTTCACTTCCCACTTTAGCTCCGGCAGAACTCAACGCCGCGCTTTGCCTTGATACCATAGTGAAGAAATGAAAATATAAATTTAAGTAAATATTTCATCTCCTCAAGTGGGGGTCCAACCCACAACCACTCACGTTTACAGTCTCACTTTATGCCCGGTGTCACGACTGGCCTCTATAAAATAATCTGTTCATGTTCTTTATTTATAAAAAGTTTTCGTGAAAAATGCCCTCTAAAATATTTTACCTTTTACTAATCTTTTCCTTTTGTAAGGAATATACGAGTACAAGAATAAAAAAAAGTTTATTAGTATAAGGCTATTGTTTCCTTAAATTACAGATTCCTCGTATTCTTAATCTTCTAACTACTTTTATATATGGAAGATGTTTTTGAAAAATCCGGACTTTAACTATTAATATTTTTATGAACGAGCAGTAAAAGATTTTATATTGTTAAGAATACCTATGCATTGAAAAGATTTTTTGAAATTGTAATAATGATCATAGAGTTTGAAACTACACGATTTTTAAAATATTTGACAATAATATAAACAGTAAAATGAGATGAGAAAGATTTATTAGAATTTATATCTGAAGCTGCATGAAGCTGTTGTGATTTGTAATCGAAAAAAAATTTCATATCAACGGGTAAAGACACATTGGTAAAAAAATATTGGTATTATAGGCATATAACGGTACTTATTGCCTTTCTGTTTTTATTTAATCAATTTAACTACGCATATGCCTAAAGTATAAATGTATCTAAAAAATATTTCATTTGTAAAGGCATTTTAAACATAGATGCCGTCGTGACCCAGGGGTACAAGAGTGTGACTGTAACGCGACGGTTGTGAGTTGTGCATCCATACTAGAGAAGTTACGTTTCGGCAAAAATGAAGAACATGTTCCAGCTATAGCATATTCTATATCGGCTTCAGAATATGTTTCAATTTTCTTTCCGGTTCCGTCTGTTAATTTATTAGGGTTTGAGGTATCAACAGGTAAAAACTGAACTCTTATATGATCACTTTGTTTTCCACCTGTCAATACCATTTATCTAGAGAGAGCCATTTATGTCTTGGCTGGAGATATCAAGCTGAAATGAATATCAAATATGCAAGTCTTGAAGGTCTCGGAGCATAGAAAAAGCTCCTAAGTCAACGCAATCAAAGATACGTGTATTTATGCATCGGTTTTGCTGCATTTTGTATGAAATTCGCCGTTTAATTAAATCCTATTGGGTGCTTTCTTATTTAAGGTTTTACCCTGGTTACGATCTAGCACCAAAGTATTTGTTAAGATGAATTATACAAGCCCGATTTCGATGGAATTATGAAGCTTAATTATCGAATTCTTATGAACATCTTCCAGCTCCATCATCAGAGCCTGGTTACCATTTGCTACCAAAGTATTCGTTATAACTAATCATACAAGCCCACATTCGATGAAATTAAATCGCTTACTTACCAATTTCTTTTGGACATCTTCTAGCTCTATCATTAAACCCTGGTTATCATCTAGCACCAACTACTCGTAAGACGAATCATACAAGTACAAATTCGATGGGGTTGTGTCACTTAATCACTGAGGTCCTATGGCCATCCCCGAGCTGCATTATCAGACCCTGGTTACCAGCACCAAAGTATTAAATGAAATAAAATCTGTCTCCTTTTCATTTGATATCCATATTTGGGCGGAACAAAAATATTTACGCAAGCCGCCATTTTGTACTAGCAGCCATGTTGGATTTGAGTTTTTTACATTTAGTATTGTATTTTACAATTATACCTCTCATTTGATACCCACATTCGTTGTTTTGCAATATGTACGGCGGCATTTTGTTACGGCGACCATATTATATTGACATGAAAACGTAAATTTATATGATTGCATTGTCACGGGTAATAAAGATACATGCCGAATTTTAACTCAATCAGACACTGGCAAGTGGGTGAAATTTACCTTGCAAAATTACAAATAAACACCGGTACCGGTGAAACTGAATAAAAGCTTGTAAAATAAATATTTAGAAGATATATATATTTTTTTAATTTATTAATTTATTTTATAAAAAAATTTAAATACACTGTCTGCGTTCTCTCCGCCGGCACCCTCTGCCGCAAGACTTGCGATCGTCAACGGGAGGAATCTAGATTTAATTAGGGAATTTAAATCTAAATTACTTCAAGGTTTTTACCAGGTAGTTCATGACGTCCAAGAAAGTTGTCTCTATTGTTTTTTTATCTAAATACCGCTAATAGATTATGGATTCCAAGAACGAATGTACGCTACATAATGTTTATTGCACTTACCAACAAGCCTTTCTTTATTCCTATCCTTAATAGGGAAACAAAAGAAAAAATATTCAGGGGAAATGGCTTTACACATTAATCTAGAGTGTAAAATTAGTTTTATTATAAAATATAAAACGAAGTCGAAATATAAAACGAAAATCTTTCTGATGGAAAGTATTCAATGTTATAAAATGATAGATTTGTTAAAATTTTATGGTTATATTACTTCTATATTTTATTTTGAGACTTAACACAAAGGGATTTTAATTATATAAAAATAAGGGAGTTTCGCCGTCTGTTCATTTAGCTCACTAACCTACGATTTTGATAAAAAAATGAAATAATTTTATGAATTTATTATTGCTTAGAGTATAAAACTTGATAACCTATCCTAATTTTATAAAGCACTTTCATTTGATATTTATACAAGTATACAATTAGACTGGATCCCAGGGCCCCCAGACCTACGTCATTTTAGCAAAGCTGAAATTTTGAAGACTAATAGTCTAATATATAGTTAAGACGGTATGAGTACTTGCTAACTTGAAAGTGGGGCCCTTTCGGATATAGCGCCAACTTAAGGTACACGCTCACCTACGTTTAAGTAGACGCTCGTATTTAAACATGTTATTAAGAATAATATAAAAAAAATATTTTTACCAGGCTCTTTACATGGGCCTTTACTTCTGCCAAATATAATCAGGTGTTAAAATAAATTCATGCTCAAATTAAAAAATAAACAACGCCGTAACATCAGTATATCGTAACATTTTATAAAATTCTAGCGCGACGACGCATGATATTTTAATTAGAGAATATACTGTAACGTTTAAATCTAATAATAAAAAAAATTGGTATGTAAGTAGGAGCAGCTTAACGCTTGAAGAAAAATTATTTTATTGCCAAATTATGATTTACTTATAAAAATAGTACTTTTTACATATTTTCATCGTCGTCATGTAATATTCGAAATCACACAATAATTTTTTAGGTACTTTAATAAATGACAACATCAATTGTATTCACTATCAATATTTTTCTCTTACATCTCATTTTTAAGTATAAAATATGAAATCTTTTTTTTTCCGTTTTCTTCAATATTTTTTTACGGCTTCCATATACCCTTAATTAATCGATTCAAACATTACACTCAAGTAATCTACGTCAAATGTCAGCTTTCTATGCCGGGCATTTATAAATGTGTACTGTCTGTCTGTCGCTCGATATAGATTAAGATTTTAGAAATACCTATATAGTATATCTTCTACTATCTATGCTAACATTAATGTATTACATGCTTATGATTTTATGTACCTGGATGATTTTAACAATACTTAAAACAAGTTTAACGCTCACTCGCTCGCTCGCTTGATCTTTAAAATCAATTTTCTAAAAATATTTTTCTTTTGTGAGAAAAGGAACAAAGAAGGACCTATTGGTAGGTGCAATAAACATTAATGAACATTTGTTCTTAGAATCCATAATCTATTAACGGTTATTTAGATAACGAAATTTGAAGGAGCTTTCTTGAACACAGCAGACTGCCTGGTGAAAATTAAGCTTTACTGACTAGATTATTTCTTATGAGCATGTTAAGAAGGTCACGTTTGCAGAGTTTTACTATTATTTACCTTAATTTACTTTTGAGGCCAATTGTGACCCCGGTGGCACAAAGTGTGACTGTAAACGCGACAGATTGTGGGTTCGATTCCAACTTGAGGAAAAGAAATATCTATTATTATTATTAGTGCCAAGGCGCGGCGTTGAGTTCCGCCACTCAACACGCAATTCCTCCAGAATTGGGCAGAAAATCAGGAACGGAGTGTCCTAATACTAGGTTCCCTCTGACTACACTGCTGTGTCCGAAATACAAAACAAAACCACGATTTTACATGTATAAGGGCAGTACCTAATCAATATATCACAGTGAAAACAGGGTGAATAAAATAACATTTGTAATTGAGTTAGCAAATAATTATACAATGTTTCATAATTTATATACATGTTGTACAAATTTATTTATTGATGCTATTAAATATACTTCATAGTGGCGCAGTGGTACAAACGTGTAACTGTAAACGCAACTATTGTGTAACCTCAATAGTTGCGTTTAAATATTTTTTATAGTATGGAAACGATAAAAATATGGAACCTACACTTGTCATTATTTTATTCTATGGAACGTTTAAAAAAAGCACTCATGTATATTTCAACGAAAATACGAAGTTCTAAAATTGCGGGTAGTCCAATAAGAATAGAAACCGCCTTATATCGAAGGCTACGAGGTCATCTAGGCTGCGTTATTGTTAGTTCATATATTTCCATCGCAGACGGTTAGTATGTAATTTCGATCAACAAAATTCAAAAGATTTTATAATTTGCACAAAATTGAAGTGAATTTTTAAGTTGTATGGCGTAAATCAGTATTGGAATGTATGAATTCTGATTCTGATCAAGTAGGTACATTTTTTTTAAATACTACGTTGCTAAAAATATTTGATGTAAACAGTTTTGTAACTCTATATCCGACTCACATAGTCGCTTAGGTTTTTTATTATTTTTTGTAATTAAATTATTAGTAGTAGCTAATATACATGTGGCTTCAAATGTTAAATAAAATTTTTGTTTTTGTATACTTTTTGTTTTATTTTTAATGTTTTTTTGTGATATTTTTGCATATTTTGTGTAATATTTATTTGAAATTTAACCGAATTATATGTTACTGTTATTATTCAAATTGTTTTTTTGTTATTATTCGATCGAATTAAAACGATACATAATACTTCAATATAACTCTTATAAATAATACATGTATCAAATATTAAATTTTCCTGGAATCTCTCTGTCTAATAATGAAAAACATATTAAAGTCCGTTGCTTTATTTAAAACTTAAACAAAATTATAGGAATTATTCACGTGGTGCGACTTTGGTTTATGCTAAATTAAACCTACATGTCCATATATTCTCGTATCATTTTTCTTTCTTCATTCATAAGTATTATGTGATACCTTACTTATTTAAAGATTATCAATTTTAGTTTTCAACATAGGTACATTTCTGATTAGTTTTATTTTTTTTATTCCCGTATAAAGAGCCTTATTATGACAAATCTTATACATCTTAATGTACCAACCGAAACCAACTTATTAGATACTTAAATAAATTTTTATATTAATATACAGAGTGTTTTTGTCAACACCACTTTAAATGAAATCACAGTTTCGACTACTCTAAAAGCATAAAACAATTTATTTATTTTTTTAAGATATTTTCGCACAAAATAAATAATAAAATTATCGTTGTAAAATAAAATACCAATTGTCAAGAACGATAGAAAGACAGACATAAACCTATCAAAGGGAAACCGCCGCATATGGCTCATTCCGAAATCGAGTTGTAGGTATTGGCGGCAAAGTTCAAAGTTGTTTCACCTTTAGTAGTATTTTGTAGTAGTATGTCTTTAAGTGAAATGAAAAAAAATCATACGTCTAAACTGTTGAGGTATTTTGATTCATTTCTTTAGGTATGCGTTTAAAATATTTTTCCCTATATGCTGTTCCTGTAAAAGGAGTGCTGACGCTTCCACTCTGTATAATTTAAACTAAATATAAGGGGATAAAAGTAATTTTAAAATGTTGTATTATTTTCAACTAATATTTGTATCTATGTATAATCTCCAATAAAAAATATAAAGAAACAAAAGATCATATTATAGAGAAAGGAAAAGATTTAAATTAATAAGTAATTGTTCGCCGTTTACCTGAGTATGATACAAAGAGAGGAATATTGCTCGAACCCCCCACCCCTCCACGGAGCATATTTACAAAGTAGCCCAACAAATTTTGCTAGTCTAGTCAGTTTGTTTTGAGATTTCATGTGAACATGTTTAAGTAAATAGTAATTGTGATTTAAAAACTATTTTTTACCAATTGATTTTCGGATTTTATGTCAAAATGTCTAATTTCGTATCACAAACTAAACTTGATGCAGCTAAAGCATTATTGGAACTACGATTTTTTCGTAGTGGAAATAGAGAAGCGACAAGTAGGATAGATTTTTTTTTAATATTCAGTCATCTCATGGTTTACATTATGTAGTACAATTTATTACTTTTCAGGTGATAAGCAGAATGTTGAACAACCTCTGATAACAAGAAGCGCTCCGGTATGATTATTTTTTCTTTTTTTTCTTTCTTTACTAACTATTTAATACTACAAAACAGCATTGCTCTATTAAGAATATTCCGATATTACGCTTATTTATTAATTTCTACAATCTACAATCATTATTACGATTATTTTAGGTAACAGATTTTTCTACTAATACCAGCACTCCAACACCAAAGCCTTTTCTAGCAAAATGGAGGATTGAAAGTGAAAAAGGAGTAGATAATAACATACAAATCCCAAAAAAGCACGAGATTGATACTCAAACGGAATCTATACCAGATTTGTTAAAACAGAGAGAAGAATTAATAAAAGAACTTACTGAAGAAAATTTAGCACTTAAAAAACAGATTAAAGCATTACAAGAACAACGTTCTTCTACAGATTCCTTGAGTGAACGTTCTTCTGAATCATTCAAAAACGACTCCCCCGAGGCACTGCAAAGAAGTAACAAACGATCACATAACTCAACCTCTCAATCGGTAAAATATTCAGTCTAAATTATCTTTTAATACAAAGTACTAATTATTTTTTCTGTAATTTATAATATATGTTTAATTTTTTTAGAGTTCTCATACAGACGCTACAGTTACAAATGCAAAGAAGTTCAAAAACTTTCAAAAAGAAGCACCAAATCCAAAAAACTTAAGTAGCGGTATGGTAAGTTTAGCTTTATATTTCAAAGCAGTTTAGAGATAGAAAATCTAGTATAATGTTTAGACACTCTCTAAGTTGAGTGGTGGAAGTCAACATTACACTCTCTTATCAGTGCAGAGATAGTTAGTCCTATCTATACATACATGTAATATTTGTAAGTGATTGCGGTCTGTACGTGAAAGATATGTAAGAAAATCTATTATTAGTAGTGTCAATCAATAATTATAAAATAGTAAATTAAAAAAAAAAATTGTTTGTCCACGGGGTAGTGCACGTTAATCTCAGAAACGGCTTAACTGATTTAAATGAAATTTTCCTATTGCATTCTGGCAGGCTTCCCTTCAACTTTTAGTGCTTGGTTCAAAGTTATATCAATACTAAGTATTTTGTTCAACAAAATGGCTACTCAATTATTGTTTTATAAAATTGGCTGAAACTTTAGTATCCAATGTATGGATATGGTGTTTAAAATCATAATAATGTGGCATGCGGCGGAAATTGGGGAATGTGTGTTAGTGAGAATGGAGTATCTTAACATTCCCTCTATTATGTGCGCGTATTACAGCGTGAAGCTAAAACATGTGTTTTAAATTAATTAAACACTTTTGTAGGTTCCTATTGGCAACGGATATGCATTAATTCCGGCACGGCTTCTAAAGTGTATGGATTGGTCTTGTCATTCAAATGTGACTCGAAAATTGTTAACAGCAGTATTCCCGAGAGAGTGAGTACCTGTAGCAAATAGTAATCATATTATTACTATCTGTATAATTAATAAAAAACAATACATGTGTTGTTTTTTATTTTAACTAAACATTTTCTAAAGACATGTGGTCCGTTATTGTAACATTAAATTATTTTTTCCTTTAATAGTATTTTATATTTACTGCTACTTAAAATAGCATATAACTAGACAAAATTATCTAGATACAGATATTTAATTTCTAAGAGAATCCAGGTATTTTTAGATTGCCCCTATCTACATATATTTTTCTTAGTAACTTTTAATATCTATTAGACTTTTTGTAAATAATAAATGTTACTTTATATTAAACAGGGTTTTGGCAACTCATTCGTTGACTGGAAAACGTTCCCCAGCATTTCCTAATAAGCCGCCAAAAAAGAAATTAGACAAATCCTTGGTAAACGACATCGTGATAACAGTCTCTGAGAGGTGTGGGGTCCCAGAAAACTTAGTCAGGTTTGATTTTTTTTGTTATATTTTGATCTGTCTATAACTATATGATACTGGCAATCTGTATAACTTCGGTATTCTTTACAATACAAATCGGCAATGTACAGAATACCTAGGGCGTCCATACGAAATATTATTGTCCATTACATACTTTTTATAATTACCAATAAGAATTTGCATGAATTGCAAGCAAGTAAGCAAGTCGCAGCACAATTATTGCCTGCCTATCCGTACTTCCCTGGGATTTCTTGATGTCGTCCTATAGCGACGATATATTACCGCTATATTACCGCGCATTCGGTACCTTATAGAATACCTGGGTAAAAAAAATATAGGACACCTGGGCAAATAAAATATGTAATATTTCATGGATTACTTACACGTTTTTAGTATTCTACATGTTGCCGAGGGATTGCACAGAATACCGAATTAAACAGATGGCCGGTAACATTATATAATAATATGTCAGTCAAATAAAAAATAAAATAATATTTTCAGAACCAGTATTACAACTAAATGTGCAGATGAAAGCAAGATGCTTAGAACACGTCTGCAGCCTAAGCCAAAAATAAAAAAAATAAAGAAGGAAAATATACCGCCGTCCGATGATTCTGATATTTCAGAGGATTAATATTATCATTCTACGCAATAATTTAAAGATTTGACTTAATATTTTATAATAATTATTACAATATGTTTTACTTCTAATGTAATAATACTCACATTGGAAGGGATCAACTCAACTGCAATTTTTGGTGTAGAATATAAGAATACTTTTTATATTTTATAATTTTTGTGTTTAAATATGTAAATATATGTAAATTATTACTGCAATTTTTGATGTATCATCGTAGAATCTAAGAGTACTTTTTATATTTTATGATTTTTGTGTTTAAATATGTAAATATATAAAAATAATATGAAAAAATTATGGCAATTGCTTATAGTAGTTGCTAAAACTCCAAAAAATTTGAACTAGGTCATTTATGTATAATATAAGGTCTTGATTCTTTCCTTCTTTTATTATCTTTATCATAATTTAGTCACTGCCCAAGGTTGACTCATCTTCATGGGGCCACTAAAAGGTTTCAAGTAACTATGTCGTGTAATAATTTGTTACTTTTTACCGTTCTGTTAGGTTACACTGCTAGGCAACGTCTCCTAAGTCACTTCTAAACAAAGTTGATATAGAAAGATTGTACAATGTAATCGAGCTAATATCATCATATTTTTTAAAATTTCATAAATTTTATAAATGACTACTTTCATATTAATATATGAACTATCATGACTTTCTTTTCAGCTTTCAGTCGGTCTTATTGTAATAAGACCGCCTTTGCATGCTCTGTATTCGTTTTATAACCTCCTGCATTTTGTTATATTGAATTTGTGTGCAATAAAGTTTTTTTTTTTATTTCAATTCTGTTGTATTTCTACAAACTTCCCTTAACATTTAGTGTTTGTTTAGTTAGTTACGTAACTAGGTTAGTGCAAGTAGATCTGACTTTTACAAATCCGTGTTGGTTTGGTGACATAAGCTGTTTACAATGCCAATATATTATTTTACATATAAGTTTCTCAAATACCTTATCAAATACTTGAAATATAGAAATGGGTCTGTAATTCTTCATCATCTCAGCTTTGCCGTCCTTAAATAGTGGAATTACCAAAGATTTTTCCATAAACTTGGGAAGGACTCAGTAGCAAAAGATACGTTAAAAATCAATTAATGAGGCGAGAGATTATAGTTGCATATTTAATTGCAAATAATGAATATATACCATCTTTACCTGCACCCTTGTCTGGGTCCATTCTTTTTAACACATTTAGTACATCTCTTTTAATTAATTTTATATGTAAAAAAGAAAAAAAATATAAGGCATAGAATTCTCTTATGGCCTATTGTGCTTAGACTTATATTTATAATAGAAAGAACTGAAGTGGTTTGCAAAAACATTACATATATCATTAGAACTCTTTTTCCATTTTTTGTTTTTGAGAAAATTCCAAACCAGCTTAGGATTATTTTTGAATGTGCTCTCAAGTTTGGATATGTAAGTAGCATAAGAGGCTTTCTGATTATACTAACACCTTTTCCTTAAAAGTTCAACCTATAATGCGTCAAGAGGATTCTCGTAAAATTTTATTAGTTTCAATCTTACTTTATATTTTTCGCATAAGAAGTTAATTAGATTATTTGGAAACCATTCTGCGTACTTGTGATTTCTTGGCTTAGAAAGGGGTACAAATCTGGGTATAAGTTTCCTTAGGTAATAACAATAGAACATTGAGAACATTTCATCAGCTGTTGTGTAGTATTCAAATAGTAAATTCCAATCAACGTTTTCAAGTTCTAAAATAAGGTTTTTAAAGTCAGTTTTAAAGAAACAATACTTATATAATATCCCTATATTATTAAACTGCAGACATTTTTCATAAGTGCATTGTAAAGAAAACTGCAAAGGAGGATGGAATTTATCAATTACGCTCAGAGGATCACTACATTCGAGAACATTTGAAACATTGCAGTTGAAGAAAATGAGATCCAAAATCCTTTTAGCTTGAACGTCATACGTCATTGTGCTGTTTAAGTGAATTAAGTATCACAAAGTCAGATATTATCAGGCAAGATTTACAACAAGCGTCCTGTAAATTTTCCCAAGCTATATTTCCTGGGTTAAAGTCCCCTACTATGAGTTTATTCGTGATATTACATATATATTACACGCGATTGGCATTATCTATGAAATGTTCTAAAATATGCTTTTGTATAGAATACCTCCTGCTATTCTTTTATTTCTGTACCAGTAATCAAAAAATAAAAATAGTAAATAAATAGTATTAAAACCAAGGTATTTTTTTAAGTTATAACTTTAAAAACCTACTTCTCTTGGATTAGAAAATACATATGTAGCCCATACGTGATTTACTACTGCTCTAAAAAAATCTGTACATGTTTTTTTTTATTTAAAAAAAAGTTTACGCAAAAAAGTCTTTTAAAATATTTTACCTTTTACTGTACCTATATGTATTAGTACAGCGCTATTGTTTCATTTGATTACTGGTTCCTGGTATTGTTAATCTTCTAACTACTTTGATATATATCAAAGATGTACTTAAAAAAGCCGAACTTTAGCTATTAGTATTTTTATGAACAAGCAATAAAAGATTTTATATTGTTAAAAATATACACTGAAAATATTTTTTGCAAATTGTTATATTGTTCATAGAGTTTGAAACAAACAGTAAAATCCGAGATATATTAAGTAAGAAAGATTTATTAGAATTTAGCATTATAGCTACTGCACGCAGCTGTTTGATTGTGTTTGTTGTGTGTGATTTGCTGATTTGTAAAGGGTAAAAACTTCCCATAAACAGATAGAGGAAGATAGATCTACATTTATATTATAGGCATATAACACTTACACACTTTTCACTACAGCTATGTTTAATTAAATTTATACTATTTAATCAATTTAACTATACGTAACTGTGCCTAAAATTTTAAAATAAGATCTAAAAATATTTTATTTGCGAAGTTTCGAAGACTTAGGATGAAAAGTCAATATAATTATTAATTTTAGATGACATTTATAGTGAGTGGTAAGCATGCCTAGGATGAAGTAACAAATTCTATTTCTTACATCTGGTTTGACTATATACAAAGCCTTTACCTTTACCTTAGCTTTTACCTACAGCTTGGTTCCGTGGTCGAACCTAAAAAAAGCTAAAATGTGAGAGTGCATGACACGTGCCACATTCAGCAGGTACAGTAAGGTACATCGGAACGATTAATGTGATGTTATTTAATTTATAGCCTTCCTTATAATGGACTCCATCCAGGACCAAAAGATTTTTTATCTTCTTAATTTTAATCAGTAGTTCCTGAGATTAACAAGCTCTTGAACCAAATAAATTCTTCAGTTTTATAATTTAAATATAATTGAATTGCGTTTTAATGTTTTGAATGTTTTTTTTGTTTCATATATTGCAAATAAATATTGAATTATTTATAAAACTATTTTAAGCAGGTTTAAAATGCCCTAGTAAAGCCGTTACCCCACTCTTCTGTTCGTCTGCTCGTCTGTATAATTACTGATACGACTGGCCGCGACTACTGATTACGAGGTGCAATGTGGATACTAATGTAGTATTAGTATATAGTTTTCTATCTGTTCTTTTTCAATTTGAATACAAGAGGTTTTTTTATAACAGTGAGATTCAAAATTTACCGAACGGTTTCCATAAATTCTATTTTCCGATGCGATAATAAACGGTCTACCATAGCCTATATTTTCATTTGATAAAACAATTTATAAGCCTTAAGATTGTTGATAGTTTCACAAAAGAAATAAGAAACTGCCTAAAAGTATATATAATTAGGCAGTTAAAAAGAAATTAATGTTATAAAAGTCTGTGACGTTGAAGAAAGATTTCCCAATTTTTTATCTAAATATCTGTTAATAGATTACGGATTCCAAGAACGAATGTACGCTACATAATGTTTATTGCACTTGCCAATAAGTCCTTCTTTATTCCTTTTATTAGTAGTGAAACAAAAGAAAAACAGTTCTGGAAAACTAGTTTCAAATATTAATGTAGAGTGTAAAAGTAGTCTAATTATAACATATAAAACTAAGATTTTAGTATCATATTGGTGAAAAATCTTTTCAATTTAAAATAATCAATGTTATAATATTATAGATTTGTTAAAATTCTATAATCTTAGATTACACAAAAGGATTGTATTATTATAAAAATATTTTAAGTACCTAATACTAATAACTAATAAAGAAAATTATATAAGACAGCTTAAAATTTAAAGAAAACTTTATTTTTGCCAAGTACATTATCTTTTTCTATAATTAGGACTTTGCATATCTACATCGTTGTCAGTATATAATATTTGTAACGATCCAGGATTATTTTTAGGTATAAAGTACCTAAAAATAATCCTGGATAGTTTCACATCAGTCATTAGTGACATTTCAACTATATAATATAAAATCTTTTTTTACCCGTTCCCTTCAAATTTTCTTAGCAGATTATTGAGTGTAGGTATATGGAACACTACACTATCTACTCTACAAATACTCAAGTAATCTTCTACAAATTTCAGCTTTCTGTGCCCAGCAATTACAGATGTGTAGTGTCTGTCTCTTACAATATATGAAACACTATATGAACAACATTACAATATATGAAACAATCTAAGATTGACGTTGGAGATAGGTTATTAATATTGGGCGTTAATCAGTAAAGAATGACTTACATTACAAGATTTTGGAAATATCTATCTCCCTCCTACTATTCCTGCTATTATTCATATATTACTTACATATGATTTTACGTATCTGGATGATTCTAACGATATAAAAGCTAGTTGGTTTAGCACACCAGATGGATGTTTTGAAATCAGTTTTCTAGCAATATTGTTTTTTTTGTAAGAAAAGGAACAAAGAAGGGCTTTTTGGTAGATGCAATAAACATGGTGCAATGAACATTAATTCATAGTAGTCATAATCTATTAGTGGTTATTAAGATAACGAAATTAGAATGAGCTTACTTGAACATACAGACTGCCTGGTGAAAATTAAACCTTATTGAATATTCAGGATGAAAGTGTCAGCGCTCTTTTTACGGAAACAGCATATAGGGTAAATAAAGTATTTTAATTAAAAAAAAAAAATAATCAAAACCTCAACAATTTAGACTTAGGATTTTTTTCATTTCACGATGTTTATCTATACCTGTATTTCGGGTGACGCAGTTACGAATAGATACCAATAACGTAAACACGTATTTCTACATAAATACTACTAAAGATTAAGCAACTTTGAACTTTGCCGCCAATACTTACGACTCGATTTCGGAATTAAGCGTATGCGGCGGTTTTCCCTTAATAGGTTCATGTTTGCGTGTGTCGTTCCTGATAAATAGCGTTTTATATTACAACAATAACTATATTATTTATTTTGTTTAAAAACTTTTTATTTTTTGGGAAAAAAAAAATAATTGTATATATGCTTTTATAGAGTATTTAAAACTGTGGTTTCATTTAAAGTGGTGCTGACACTTCCACCCTGTATTTCTTATGTTCATGTTTTTATTTTGTTATGACAAAATGGTCACCTTTGCAGAGAATTAATATTATTTACATTCTACGACTGTATACGGGTTCAATTCGTATTCGAGAAAATGATATTTAATATTTTCATTTCTATTTTCTAGTTTCAATGCCTCCAGAATTCGGCAGAATTTGGCGAACGGAGTGTCTTAACACTAGGTTCCGTCTGCCAACCCTACTTTGTACGGGATACAGCGTAACGTTTAACATTTTTGGACATATTAAATAATTATCTGCACACTCGCACCGCAATCGCAGTTGTTGTGGCGCGGTTTCGTTTCGTTTGCCAGCTTACACAAAATTATTTTAAAGTATTTAGATAGATAGAAAAAAAAACAATGTTTCCGAACCATTTTTCATTAAATCTACTTAATGAAAAAAACATTAAACAAATATAATATTAAGAAAGGGTGGCCATTTCCAACATTGGAATACAGGATTTGAAGGCAGAAATACCAGGACATTTCAGCTTAAAGCAGCGGTGGCAGATTTTGTCTCGGATTTTTTTATCTCTGAAATTGTTAGTTACTTATTATAAAAGTAAAGAATTTAAACAATATTCTCAAATTGCGTGGAATAATTCACAAAAGCGGGGCCATATCTATCTTACTGTTACATGTTGCTGGATGCTCCCAACAGTGGTGAAATAGCACAATATCAATTAATAATAATATTTATTGATATTATTAAATTGAGGTCGTCGTGGCGCAGAGCCACAAGGGAGTGACTGTAAAGCAACGGTTGTAGGTTCGATCCACACTCGAGAAAAAGAGTTATTATTTATTAATATTTTTGTGTTTTGGCTCTGGCGACCAAGGCAAAAGACCGGCATTGAGTTCTGCCACTGAACTCTCAATGCCTTGAATAAATCGATGAAAAGTAGGGAACGGAGTGTTTAACACTAGGTTTCATCTGTATACTCTTTTGTACCCTGGATACAGGATGAAGTTAATTTATTATTATTTTAAGGCCGTCGTGGCGCAGTGGCATAAGTGTGGCTGTACGTGCGACCCTTGTGGTTGCGATTTCCACTCACAAATGAATGATTATTTATTAACATTTTCATTTCTTCGCTCTGAAAAAGCCCTGGTAATGCGTGGTGTTGAATTCCGCCACTCAACACATTATGCCTCAAAAATACGGCAGAAAACGGAGAGAAACGGCGGAGAGTGCCCTGCTATATGCGGGATACAGATTGAAGCTGAAAAAAAAGTTTTAAACAATTTCAATCAATTTATATTTGCTTACTAAATTAATATAACCAACACTACTACATTGGTAATAAGTAAATTTAAATCTATAGCAAAAAATATTAAAGCTCAGCATAAGGGCTTTTTGCCGAAAACAACGGTAATTAAGTAAGAAAAAATTTTGAAAGTTAAAAAAATTATAGTCTTTATAATACAAACGCTCCCTTAATATTTACATCAATTACCTATGGTAAGGTTAACAAGAAAATATCTATCCGCTCAAATTCACATTCAACTACAACATTTTCTCAAATTGCTTATTTATATTTTTAATAAAATAAAAAGGAAAAAAACCCAAAGAAGTTCCTGTATTCGGTACTTATATTTTTTATGTTTAAAAACACATATTTATCAACGAGTTATTCTATTTTGACAATTCCTATTTAATTAGCCGTTAGTCGTTAATAAATCATTTACCTTTTATAATACGTAAATGATAAAAATATAAATTAAATTAGACTTGTCTATTTAGCTGTAAAATTACGTCACACATTATATTTTTCTATGAAATGCTTAAATAAAGCACTCATAGAAAATTCAAAGAAAATAAGAAGTTCTAAAATTGGGGGTAGTCTAATAAGAATAGAAACCGCCTTAAATCAAAGGCTACGAGGTTATCTAGGCTGCGTTATTATTAGTTAATAGATCTCCACTGCAGACGATTAGTGTGTAATTTCGATGAACAAAATTCAAAGGATTTCATAATTTGCCCAACACTTTATGAAATCTTATGATTTTGTTGTATTGTGTGGTGTTACCAGTATTGGTTTGTATTGGAAAATGGATTCTGATGAATCATCAGGTATGAACATTAATTTTTATATATATTTTCTTAAAAAATACTACTTTACTAGAAGTATTTGAATACAAACAACTTTGTAACACTAGACACTGACTCGCATTCGCTTTGTTTTATTATAATTTTATGCTATAAATTATTAACCTTATTTAGTAGCTATTATGCACATGTGGTCATTTGCCTTAAATGTTAAATATAACTTTTGATTTTGTATATTTTTAGTATTTCGTGTTTTTTGTGTTATTTTTGCATATTTTGTGTAATAATTTGAAGAAGTTAGAATTAAAACGATGCTTTGTTAATTCTTTTATATAATTGTAATAAATAATAAATGTATTATTATTTAAAAATTTGACAAAATGATAGGAATTATCATTGGGAAGTAGAAATGACTTTGTTATATACTAAATTAAGGTACATCTACACGCCTACATATTCAAGTATAATTTTTCTTTCCTTTCTTCATTAGTACGTATTACGTGATACCTACTTAAAATTACTTAGTAAATTGTCTAGAAAGTATGATAAAAATTTTCAACTTTACATTTCAACATTTCTGATTAATTTTAATTTTATATATTCCCGTACATAAAGGCTCATTGTGACAAATATTACACAACTCAATACCGTTAACTTATTAGATACTTACTGGATGTTTACAAACATTTATATATTAATATATAATTTAAACTAAAAATAAGCGTATAAGAATAATTTTAAAGTATTTCTGAACTAATATAATCCCCAATAAAAAGTATAAAGAAACAAAAGCTCACACTATAGAGAAAGGAAAAGATTTAAATGAATAAGTAATTGTTCGCTGTTTACCTGAGTATGATACAAAGAGAGGAATATTGCTCGAACCCCCCACCCCTCCATCGGGCATATTTACAAAGTATCCCAACAAATTTTGCTGGCCTAGTCAGTTTGTTTTGAGATTTCATGTGAACTTGTTTAAGCATATAATAATTATGACTTGAAACTATTTTTAACCCATTGATTTTCGGACTTATGTGAAAATGTCTAATTTCATATCACAAACCGAATTTGATGCAGCTAAAGCATTATTGGAACTACGATTTTTTCGTAGTGGAAATAAAATGAAAAAAAGTGAGTTTTATTTTTTTTACACAATTCATTATCATTCATTTCATGGTTTACATAATGTTCTAATAAAAATTTATTACTTTTCAGGTGACGAACAGAATGTTGAACAACCCCCGGTAGCAAGAATTTATGGAACTTTTTTTAGTGCTCCGGTACAAATAAATATTTTTTATTATTTTCCCTCTCTTTTTTACTAACTATTTTCTATATCTTATTTTACTAAAAAGCAGCAATGCAATATTATGAATATTGTGCTATTATGCTTATTTATTTATAAATCTATAATAATAAGAATTCTTTTTTTAGATAGCAAATTTTTCTACTAATACCAGCACTCCAACGCCAAAGCCTTTCCTAGCAAAATGGAGGAATTCCACCGAAACCGAAAAAGTAGTAGATAATAATATACAAATTCCAAAAAAGCACGAGATTGATACTCAAACGGAATCTATACCAGATTTGTTAAAAAAGACAGAAGAAATATTAAAGGAACTTACTGAAGAAAATTTAGCCCTTAAAAAACAGCTTAAAGCATTACAAGAAGAACGTTCTTCTACAGATTCCTTGAGTGAACATTCTTCTGAATCATCAAAAGAAGATTCCCTCGAGTCTCTGCGAAGAAGTAACAGACAATATAAATCGCCTAATAATACTCAATCAGTAAGTGTTTGTGTTTTTGATCAGTGTAAATTATATTTTAATACAAATATAATTGATGATTCATATTTTTACTAAATTATACATTTTTGACTTTATAATAAATGCTAATTAATTTTTTTAGAGTTCTCATACAACTACAATTTTAAACGATAAGAAGTTCAAAAATTTTCAAAAAGAAGCATCAACTCCTAAAGCTCGAAATCAAAACTTAAGCGGCGGTGTGGTAAGTTTAGCTTTATGTATTTTTTAGCAGTTTAAAAATAGAAAATCCAATATAATAGCTGGATAGTCTGTGGGTGGTGAAAGTCAACGCCACATTTTGTCTTACCAGAGCAGAAAAGTTCAATGCGCAATAATGGACTTATCTATACAAACATATAATAAAATTGTGAATGAAAATATGTTACAAAATCTTTTATTAGGGGTGTGTATCAATGTAATAGACCATAAAACACTAAATTAAAACATTTTTGTCTGTTTGTTGATGGGTTTGTGCACGTTAATCTCAGAAATGGTTTAAATGCAGTTTTCACTATTGCATTTTGGCAGGCTTCCGTGGTTAACGGAACTGTGACAATGAGAACGAAGCATCTAAGCACTAGTGTCTTGAGGCACCTTATTATGTGCGGGATTACAGAGTGAAGCTAAAAAATTGTATTACATTAACTTAACATTTTTTAGGTTCCTATTGGCAACGGACACGCATTAATTCCAGCACGTATTCTAAAACATATAGATTGGTCTTGTCACTCAAATGCTACTCGAAAATTATTGACAGCAGTATTCCCGAGACAGTGAGTAATGTAGCTAATAGAAATCGTATTATTACTACTTATATAATTGATTAGAAAAACGATGCATGTTTTGTTTTTTTGCAAATATATACATAATATATAAAATATATACATAATATATTTTAAATAAAACTATTTTAACCGGATTAATCGCGTATATTTTGTATGTTTATACTTTTTTGGAAACCCGACGTTTCGAACACTTTGCAGTAGTCCGTGGTCATGGGTCTACCCGTGGTTAATCCGGTTAAAATAGTTTTATTTAAAATGTGTAATAATCCTGAAAATCAAAGAACTTATTATATGTATATATTTTAACTAAGTACCTCCTAGAGATGCGTGGTCCGTACCTTTTTTAAAAAAATCATAATTATCAGTTTTAATTATGCTTCATATTTATCTGCCACTTAAGCTTATACCTAGAAATAATTATCTAGATATTTTATTTCTAAGCGAGTCCAGGTCTTTTTAGATTGCCTTTATATTCAATTTAGTACTTTTTAACATCTATTATAACTTTTGTAAATAAAAATAAATATATCTATTTTTTAATAAATGTTATTTTATTTAAAACAGGGTTTTGGCAACTCATTCGTTGACTGGAAAACGTTCCCCAGCTTTTCCTAATAAGCCACCAAAAAAGAAATTAGACGTGTCGTTGGTAAACGACATCGTAACAACGGTCTCTGAGAGGTGTGGGGTCCCAGAAAATATAGTCAGGTTCGAATTTTTTGTTATATTTTAATCTGTCTATGTATATGATACCGGTAATCTGTATAATTTCGGCGTTCTGTACAATACTTCGGCAATATACTAAATACCTAGGGCGTCCTGGCAACGTAGGTAATAATATTACTATTCATTACATACTTTTCCTTAGAAATTAATCAAATTTGTAGGGATTATAGGAAGTACCTAATAGATTTTGGTAAATATTTCCGTATTCGAGCTACAGATTAAGCGGTTTTGAGGTTTAGGTTAGAAACTTTTATACTTAAAAATAACCAACCTTACCCAAACTCACTTGCACTTGAAAATTCGCTAAATCTATAGCTGCGGGTGCGTTAGTGCAAGTGGAATTACCAATAAAAATTTGCAAACAAGTAAGCAAGCTGCAGCACATGTTCTTGTTATGCTACACACTGTCGAAGTATTGCACAAAATACCGAATTACACAGATTGCTGGTAGCATGTCAATTTACACATTCCAAATAAAAAATAAAATAACTTTTTCAGAACCAGTATTACTACTAAATGTGCAGATGAAAGCAAGATGCTAAGAACACGTCTGCAGCCTAAGCCAAAAGTAAAAAAAATTAAGAAAGAAAATATACCGCCGTCCGATGCTTCTGATATTTCAGAGGATTGATATTATCATTTCAAGTCAATATTTGAAGGTAGTTGACTTAATATTTGATAATAATAATTATTATATTTTTTACTTGTATAGATTTACCTTATTCCTAAAAATGTAAGATATCTTAAAAAATTATGCTATGCACAATATAAATGTATATTAAGTCAACTAAAGGATAATATTTGTATATTCGATGTCAAACGTGACATTGGCAAAAGGTGTCTAAAGATATAGTGATATAAATGTAATAATACTCTGGAAGTGATAAACTCAATAATTGCAATTTTTCATGTGCCTTCGTAGAATCTAAGAGTACTTTTTATTACGGTATTTGACGTTTCAATTACGATTTTTGTGTTTTAAAATGTAAATACATGTATATTATGGTAATTTTAACAAAATCAAAAATTTTGAACTAGGTCATTATTATGAATGATATAAGATCTAGATTCTTTTCTTCTTTTTATATGTATATTAATTCTATCTTTATCATAATTTACTTAGTGCCTAGGGTAACGAATCCTAAGAGACAACCTAAAAAAAGTTGATTTAGAAGGATTGTCATTAAATATTGCTCATAGTGGACTTTCAATAGATTAAGCTATTTTATGATGATATATTTCTTTAATTTAGAAGCGGTATTCCCGAAAAAGTAATTAACAAATAGCAATCGTGTTACTGTATAATTTCTACCTTTCTGCTGGGCTACATATTCAATTACGGCCAAGAGCAGCTTCCTAAGACACAAATGAATAAATTTATTTAGAAACATTGTAGAAAAGTTATTAACCAAATATTCCTCGTGTGAACTTTCAAAAGATTTAATTATTTTATCATATTTTTCCAGAATTTCATAAATTTTGTGAATGTTTTTTTTTTATATATGAATTATAATGACATATTATGAATTACAATGATGTATTATAAATTATAATCATGTATTATAATTTTTTTTTTTTCAATTTCACGTCTTATCGCACACACCAGGGTAGGCATAGAGAACCCAGTGTTAAGATACTCTGTTCCCTATTTACCAACAAATTCTGGAGGGATTGCGTATCAAGTGGCGGCACTTAACGCCGCGCTTCGCCTCGGAAGAATTGATTATATGATTTTTATAATTTCCTGGGGATCACACCCTCAACCAGCGTTTATAGTCACACACTGACCTCAACTGATAAGGATATATGTATACATTATGAATTATAACAGTGCGTTCTGAGTTCGGCGAACAGTGGGAAACGGAATTGCTTAATGAAAACGAAGTATCTTAACACTAGGTTCCCAGGTTCCCTCTGCCTACCCTGCTATGTGCTGGATATAGCGTGAAAATAAAAAAATGTTGATTTGATCGATAATGTATTGTATTTGCTTGATCTGCAGATACTGATGTTGATATTATATTCCTTGATTGGTGCTATTAATATATTTTACCTACAACGGACCCTCGTTATAGCACAGCTCGTTGTACTTGTACCGTGATTCCAAATACATATTTTTTAATATTGTTATGTAATTATTAAATCTTAATAAAGAAATTGCAACGCATTTTTGACCTACCGAACCTCGCGTTATAACGAAGATCCAATGTACTTATTTTTTTCTGTGCTCAGGAAAAAAAATCTTGTCATGCAGAATTTATATTTCACTTCTTGCTGAATTTATGTAATCTTAATAATGTGGCAATAATCAAAATTTTGATTTCTTAGATATAATTTAGCAATTGTATTATGTAGAGTATTAATTAAGAATTTTTCTATGTACTAATTATTAAAAATAAAATGTCTCTTTTTACATTGTTGTTATTTTTTAAACGTACAATTTAGAAGCAAACTGATAGTCGTTTAAAAAATAAATAATCGAATTCCGCCTAGTATTTCACTACTCGTGAGAATGATTAGATTCGAGTAATTAGAAAAAATATGCTTTGGATTATGTTACTCGCATAAACTACGGGTAATAAACCGGGACTAGATCTTAAAAATACCGGTTTTAACTTTACAATATCTGGGATCTTCGGATCTTTTTTTTAAATAAAATGAAACATTAATAAAACAAAGAATGTGCAATTCAATTTAAGTAAGCCACCTAATACCTCTTATCCATAAATAAACAGAATCTCCTGTTATATTTGTGTTTAGTTTATTCATTGTTCCATTCATTCATGATGCATTCTGCATGTCTCTCACTGATGAAAGTAACAAAATTGTATTAAGTATATTATTTTCTATTGTGTGCGAGACTGACTATTAAAGATTTCAAGAAGTTTTTGTTTGTGTACAAAACATTAAATAATTTAACAAAAAAATATTTTTAAAAACAAAAACCCCGAGCGTATAAAACTAAAAAAAATAAATAAATCGGGACTTCTTTAAATTATGCGGGATTCCTGGTAAAGATTTTATTGATTGAAGAATTACTTGTAGGTCCCGACTATTAATCCTAATAAACTATTAGGCTTGTTTATTTTCTTTCTAATATATAATTATTTTTCGTCACCATATCTAAGAATACTTGGGCTGCTAAAACGAATCTAGCGATATAAATCTGTTCGGCAATTCTGGAGATATGATGTAATAAAGAATATTACATACATACATACAAGATACGCGCGAAAAACATTACACTTCCTAAGCAGTCGGAAAAAAAATGATACTAACTTTTTGAAAATTACAAAATCTTTGTAAAGCTGTTGTTAATTCAATCGAAATTGAGAAGTATTAAACTATTTAAAACTTAATTATAATCTTGTATTTAAAATATTAAATTACACAATAAGTTTTACTACCTATTATTCCAAAAGTACAAATAATAATAACAGCTGTATTACCATAACTTATCTGTAAATACTACACAACAATTATCGTAGTTCCTTTTGTTAAACAATAGAGTTACTATCTACCTACTTTTATAGGAGTAGTAACAAGAACAAAAGCAGATTATTCTTACAATGAACATTATTTTATGAATTTTCTTTTGTGGTATTGGTTTATAATTTTATGAGTATTTTAGATTTTTTTAAATATATGGGTAAAATAAAAAAACAGGCTAAACTGTATTAGCAGGTTGCTGAAAATAATTCAAAATCTAATAATACGCTTTTTACAAAAGAAGACATTAATAACACGAATATAACGATCACAAACTTGATATGCTTTCTAACAGAAAGTT
>DWQW01002828.1:0-25009 GCA_018249695.1 Heliconius erato demophoon
TGATGCTTTCGCAGAACATACTTGGTTTTAAGCCCGTTGTGGATTCACACAAAAAAGAGCTCTTTGATGAAAACATACGTTCCACCGTGACCACAATCTTCAGACATGAATACCATTTAGTCTCATGGCCTCGACACCAAAATAATAAGAGACGACAGTAAGCAATCAGTATTTTTGATTGCCATGATAAGCTGTCTATATTATCTTTAATACACTCTAATGCGTAAGCATTTTTGTCATTCAAAAAGAATTTCCTTTCAAACTATATATGTTTATCCGAATATGAACGCATGTTTATCCGAATATGAACGTTTACGTAAGTTTTTTACATCTTGTATCCTGTAGTAGTTAAGTGTTGAAATGTGGTCTCTACTTCCCGCTAAATTCTGGAGAATGGCGGGTATTGAATGGCAGAACTCAACGTCGCGATTTGCCTCGAGCGAAGAAATGAAAATATTAAATATTTCATTTTCTCATATAGCAATCGAACCTACAACCTATCGGTTTCAGGTTCACACCTGTGTGAACCTGCGCCATGACTAGCACCTAATATGTACTAATAATATACGAGTATGTGTGTCCGCGAACATGTTAATTCCAGATTTATTACGATTTGCCTGAAATATAAGTCAATGACACACGAAATCAGCAGGAAAGCGGGGATTAACTGCGGCATGCGCGTACGCCGCGCGCGGAGTCGAGACCATCGTTTTGTCATCACACGCCTTATTTCACGGACTATTTATACTGTGCTGTCTGCAGTCTGCAGAGTGTGATGTATTGAATTAAATTTTTGAGATATTTTTTTTTAGATTATAAATAAAAATAATGGATTGTAATGAAACTTTTGTGACACAAGATAAAAATAAAATAAATAAATCAGCTTCACATCTGCCGAATTCTGGAGGCATTGCGTGTTGAGTAGCAGAACTCAACGCCGCGCTTAACCTTGACACCAGGGCGAAGAAATGGAAATATAAATTTAAGTAAATATTTCATATCCTCCGGTGGGGATCGATCCCACAACCAGTCGGTTTTACAGTCACACCTCGTGCCACTGCGCCACGACTGGCCTCATTTTTTATTCTTACTCATATTATAAAGGAAAAGAGTTCATTTAATTGTACGCCCTAATTTTGAGTTATTTTTCCGCTCGACGGCAAGCCGAGGTTTGAGTCCTGCAGGGGACACCCTTTCCGATGTTCACCTCCGCACAGGTCACATAGTGCTTGCATTTTTCCAGGGAGAGAGTACCCTCTTCCCTATCCACCTGATGTCGCTGTAAAAACCAGTAGGGCTAACAAACCTCAAGTTCGAAAAAACAAGCTATTTTTAGCTTCACGCTGTATCCCGGACATAGCAAATTAGGGGGAACCTGGGAACCTAATGTGAAGACATTAAAACGCTTCCGTTCTCCACTTTCTGCCATACTCTGGAGGTATTGCGTGTTGAGTGGCGGGTCTCAAGTTCTACTGTTGGTTTTTTTTATGTCAGATAATCTGTTGATCGATGAAGTCTATATATAGGCTCTACTACTGGAAAAATATTTGATTTGTGAAGTTTAAAGGCAGGAAGATTACCTATAGTTAGGATATGTCTAATAACTTAATTCAAATTCATGACCTGAGTAGGTTTAAAATTGAATAAAATGTGAAATTCGTATGAAAATATCGACATTGTATATTCATATAACATCACCATTGTATGATCGTTACTTATAAAAATATTCCTCAGTTGTATTTAAATCTATTACCATCTACACTCTCCAACTGCACCATAACCGTTCTTAAATTAAATTTATTATAATTTAAAATTGAAATTAGCTTCACGCTGTATCCTGTATATAACAGGGCAAGGCACTTAGTGAACATGTTAAGATATTTCGTTTCCTATTTTCCGCCCAATATAAAATAATTTAATTCCACTCGTTAGAATCGAACACATGTCCCGTCGCGTCATTCGCATTTACAGTCAGATGCTGTGCCACGACGCCCTAATAGACGGACGGATGGGAAAACATTCCATACTGTTATTTAAATCTATTATCAACATATATAAGCTATCCAATGCACCACAGCCGTTCCACTACGAAACTTATAGCATACTGCATATCCAATAACTAAAACGCTTCGACCAGTTCACAAAGTCAGCATAACTTGCTGAAACTAATTAAATGAGGGAACTCTGGAGCACCATGTGAAACAATTTGCCAGATAATAGCCTTATATTAGTTGCGGCGCTCTGAGCGACGTCCGGATATTACCCACCGAGCACTTCCGTGAGTGAGTGGCGGGTTACTTCCCGTTCGTTCCGTTTGTATAACATCTTAAAAAGATAATAGAAAATAGATACTATTTTAAATAGTTATATGTATGTGAATATAGAAAACGCCACCACATTAGGACAATGAACATTTATTTGTGGAAAGTTAAAAAATTATACCGTTCTTATGACGCTACAAAAAAAAACACAAACACTACTAAACTAAAAATGTGTCTACTTTTATTGTTTACTTTATAAGTTGTACTTGGCGTTCGACTCTAGAGTTCAACTCTAACTTGACCGGTTTTTTATACATTCAGAATTCCTTTCTATTAATGCCAAAACACGATGTTTGGTTCCGTCAGTCAACATAGTGTTTCAAAAAAAATTACCTAAAAATGAAGAATGGAGTATCTTAACACTAACTTTAAAACTTTAACTAAGTGTTATAATTTCATTTGCTATAATAAATAAATCACAATCTAGTGGAAGTTTATTTAAGGTCTAATAAAGTTTACAGCCACGATAAGGCGAGTCACCCCCACGGCCATCCCACCAAGTGGCAATGTCATTGTTTAATTTATCACCTCGTAAAGGCTTTGATAAGATACATCATATTAGTTATGTCAAAATTATATACTTGTTTGTTAGAGAAAAATATTCAAATATAATATATAAAACTTTTCCTTTGCTGACTGACTGGACAACGTATGACCTAATGTACTGGACTAAGAAAAATGAAATGTGACATGTAGGCCGATTAAGGTGTGCGGAGAGCTAAGGGAGGATTTCTCGAAAATATTATGGAAACCGGGAGATGTGGAATTTTCAAGCGACTATTGACTAGTACGAATAATGAAACCTGAGGAAATAAAAGAAATTTAAAGCCTTTTTGGTTTATTTACATGTCTAAGTAGTTATAGTATAAGTAAGTACACATTATAAAATACAGATGAATGAAAAGATGAATACTGAATGTGCAATACAGATATACAAAATTATTTTTCTATCTAAAATGCTGAGGAATTACAAAGTCCGATCTGGGAAATATTTATAGTATGTTGCCGTAAGCAACACAGTTACCTAATAAATAGTGGTTTTACTGGTCAAAAGTGAGTTTCGTTGTAATACTACCCTCCAAGACCGTTAAACAGCTCTGAAATTTTGCAGGAACGTGTAGAAGTCACGGTGATCCCAGCAAAATAGTTTGGTGATTTTTAAAAAGTAATTTTATTTTAAGTACCTTTTAGTTTTTTTAATTACATTGCGTAACATAGCTTCGCTCAGCTCCCGCCGCCGTGCACAGCATGTGACGGACCCTAGTGTATAAAACTATTCTATACACATTTTTTCCGCATAGCAGGGCTGGTCGAGGAAGCATAACGTTAAGACTCTCCGCTTACCATTTTCCGCCAAATTTTCCCCTCATTGAGAATCGAACGTTCGTTAAATTTACAATCCGACATTGATCGCCTACGCCACGACGGCTAAATAATTAAAAATCTAACATAATTATGATTTATTCTTAAAATTTCATATTCTATTTAAGCATTTTCCTCTATACATCTATACTAATATAATAAAGTTAGAAAGTTTGTTTGGTTGAACGCGCAAATCTCAAATACCACTGATCCGAACTGAAAAAGGCTGTTGTGGATAGTTTACCGAGCAGGGTTCACCTCATGTGTACACAACTCTTAGTTAATTCAATTCGACGGGAACGAAGCCACAAGTAAAAACTAGTTTTTCGTATAACCATTCGTATAACTATATACATTGCAATTAAAAATATCTATTCAAAATTAAAAATATATACCTAAGGTCATCCTTTGTATACAGATAGGGTAGAAAGGTCTAAGCCTAGGCGTGTCGTAATTAGTCGCTAAATTCTTTGAATAACTTGAATACTCGTAACAAAGGGGTTGATGTTAATTAAATGTTTTGAATAGTAGGGGTGGGATTTCTTTCACGCCACGTTACAAGGTGAATTTGAAACTTTTATTTGTTTTTGTTAATGTCACTAGAACTTTAATTAATTTATGAGAATATGTAAAACAGCAGGAGTAAATACAATGGTTTTGGCTTCGACTCTCACTCGGTGCTTTGATGCTCTATGACTTCCCCACTTGGATCGAAAATTCAAGCTAGCTGTAGGCGGTCTTATTCGTGTCAACACTTGGAAAGTTCAGATTGTATTTTGCTAGTATATAGTCATGTTGACTGCAATATTTAGCCATGTTACCTTAGTCAAATCAACACGGGCATTTGGGACAGCAGAGTAAGTGTGTTATGGTCTGTGGGCTGGCACCACCGTCACAGATTGTTGGGCCATTCAGACAATATCTTCAATCTCAATTCATCCTTGTTGTTGTTGTTGTTGGCATATAGATGGATAAGCAGAGGGAACTTAGTACAGAAACCACATTTTCCACTTCTTACCCTAATACTGCACACAGCGTGTTAAATGGGTGGCGCTGTCCTTCAAAAACGAGAAAATAAAAATAATTAATATAAAATTTAAATATTTTTTATTACGACAGACACGTTAATTATATGTAGGTATTAAAAAATAACATTTTCATTACTTAATAACCTTGGATAATAGACAAAGAAAATATTACAAAGAATTTCCATTTGTAGTGCAAAAGGAACAGATAAAGCAATTCTTTCTGTGAGAGTAAACTTTTTTAGTACAAAATTAATTAATGGTCAAATTAAAAAGCGGAAAGAATAACTTACTGTATTTGAAATCCGGAATTCAATTAACTTTTCACATTTCGCAGTAAACGTGGCGTCTTTGGATTTTTAATAACTTGAATCTGAAATTCTAAATTTTTTTCAGAAATGTAATTTCATGTTTTGAATTAAATCTCTCATTTTGGTGACATTGAATATTACAGTGACAGAACTCAACGCCGCGCTTTGTTTTGTTGTCAGAGGAAGGTCACGAAAGTAGAAGCGAGGAAATGGGTTTTTTTCGAACTCAGGAAAATGAATAGAAAACGAACTCGCAACCATTGATTTTGTAGTCCTAGCATGTAGTCATAGCAAAGTACTCCGAGGTCCCAACGCAAATGGTGTAACTAAATGCCGCCTTGTTTATTATATTAAGTAATATAAATAAAAAATAAAGAATCTTTTAAATTTTAATTTATATTAAAAATTTACAGAACTTATTATCTTAAACGAAAGGACCTATCCATATTCCTAAATGCCATGAAGGCGGATCGATAGTTCTAAAACATAACGCGGCATTCAAAGATACCAATTCAAATAATAGACAACGGTGTACAGTAATAATAAACATACAATATCTCAATGAAAACCGACTCCTCACGAGACAAGAAGCCTCGATACTATGTTACACTTATTATTGTGCCACGCTTTACTTGTTAATTATATTTTAATTTATTATTTACAAAAAAATTACAGTCGTGGTTTAGGGGCACAAGCGTGGAACCTAGTGTTAAGACACTCCGTTCCCACTAATATATTTCCGTTCTTTACTCTCCGCCCAATTTTGGAGGCATTGGATGGCGAAACTCAACTGCGTTTTAACCGTTAACAGAGCGAGGAAATTAACATATTGTATATATGATTTTTTAATTTCGCCCAGTGAGAATCGAACCCACGATCATCACGATTACAGTCAGATACCATTCCACCCTCTTTTATACATACTTAATCTAATATTAAAATTAAATAATCAAATTAATAGGAAATAAAAATCAATAAGAAAACTTTTTTAAAACCCAACAAAACGTACAGCATCTCCTTATAATATCAGTAGAAGACGGTGTGATGACAGGCCGACAATATCGTGGCATGAATTATTCATCTATATTCTATACTTTCAACAAGCACGTTTCGCTATAGTGTAGTTTGGATATTTGCTTCATAGAAATGTATAACAAGTTGCGTCTTAGATATAAGAGTTCCTTCCTATTTCAAGATTTTGTCTAAATAAGAATATTGTAATTTTTTTTCAAATAATAATATTTTTTAATTAATTTCCTTACCTTTCCTTTGTAACGAGACTGCTATGAACGAGGTATGGTCTATATAAACCATAGCATCTATATATATAGAATCATCTTTGTATATAGAATCTCATCATTTTCCTAGTTCCCGAATATCCTTTAGTGATTACCTTTAACTAAGCTGAACATAAAACAAGTAACCTTCTAAAAAAAGGTTTTATATATATCGTATTTGAACGTTTTAAAAATTATAATATGATCAGACTCCGAAATATTACCAAATTTTATCTTGTTTTTTATCACACATTACAGAGTAGGAAAATATAACCTAGTATAAAGGCTATATTTGAAAAAAAACACAAAATATGTGTATGGGTAACAGAGAGTATTACAATAGGTCCCTCTAGGCGTGAGGCTAAAAAAATAATAATAAATTACTTAAGTCGACTTTGTCAATATTAATGAAATAAATATATATTAGAATTTTATTTACTTGCAGCATTTAATACAAACTAATATATATTAATATTAAATAGAATAGAATAGAAGATAAGTAGAAGAAGAAGTCGTATCGAACCGCAAACTAATTTTATATTTATAGTTATAAAATAATACTCCTAAGGGTGTTTTCTTTCAATGGGGTTCCTATAAAACGGAAACTATATTGAAATGCTTTCAGCCAGACCGACATTTATGAATATTATTCTTACATCAAAGTGGGAAATACGATTGAGCTTTATGAAAAATTATGGTCGAAATAGCTATCAAATAAAGTTAAAAGTTTAAATTTTCTTTCGGAAAATATGCATTTAAAAACGCTTATTTTTGAAAGAAAATTACTTATATATTTTTATATTTCATCTCTCAGTGTCTTAACACTAGGTTCCCAAATTATTTCTGCCTTCCCTGCTATATTCGAGATACAGTGTGAAACTGAAAAAGAAATCACCTTTCACATTCACTTTTGAATCGTCGTAGTTACAATCCTAGAGGAACCACTGACATACCCCGAATCGTCCAGGGTAATAAAAAAGGTTTTTGATTTTCACTCATATATAATGACATTTTAGAATTTTATGTTGTAGATTTTTTTTGCTCCATTCTGAATTCCGAAGCACAAAGCAGTGTGGGTAGATGAAATCTAGAAATCCAGTGTTGTATGAGCTTCTAGCTTGTTTTGATTTCTGCTTCCTACTTTGATAATAATATATTTTATATTATCAAAAATTACATTACGTCATTGTAAGATGCTAGTTAAATCCCTTTCGACGGAATTATATTATTTACCGTACCTACTTCGCCTTCCTATTTTTTATATCAGTTTAGTTACAGAAGACGTGGTCAGTGCAAATGCAGAAAAGAGAAAAACTAAATTAGTTTCTGTTCAATTTCTGTTAGTGTTTTGTAAAGTAGTGGAACTCTATACCACACTTTATCTCCTTATCAGCACAAGGAAAGTCATATGAAAATAAGATATTCCCCCGAGAAGGAATCGAACCCATAAAATATTACGTTTATAGTCTGATACTGTGCCGTTGAACCACGACGACCACGACCACGACCTCATATTGTTTATTATCAAAGATATTTTATTTATTATGCGGCTAAAAGCTTAACTCAACTAAAATGTAAATCCTTTCAACAAAGTTATATCAGATAGTTTCGAAATAATTCAATAACAAACAAACAGTAGCTCTGAGAGCGTCACGGGCGTGACCAGAATGGTGAACGTGTCCAGAATATCCATTTCAGTCTAGACTTAGCCTATGTTTCATATTATTTACCTAGCTACTCGAAAATCCGATGATATTGTAGAATAGTTGTAAAGCGCAGACTGGCTGTATTTGCGAAAACTTTAGATTATCTTCTTTTTTATATTATTTCACATAGTAAATACAGGTTTTAGCAGGACCTATTATTAGGACATTTTTTACTTTTCACTCAATATATTTCCAAGATATACATCGTTGATACGCGTGTCTTGAATCGCGGAACTCGACGCAGCGCTCTGTCTTGTTACCCGAGCAAGGAAATAAAAAATAATTCATTTCCTGGATCACATCCACTACCGTCGCGCTTACAGGCAGCCGTTGTGCCGTTGCGCAACTAAAAATTATAAATATTTTTGAAATATTTTATGTTAGATCGCTGTAACCAACAATACACTATTTTAAATAACACCAAGAAAACATAAATAAATAAATACATTACAAGTATGATTTTAATTATATATAGGTATATATTTTATAATTTTTGGATTTAAACTTACAATTTACTATCGTTTTCAAAAATCAAATCAGCTTCACACTGTATCCACACAGCAGGGTGGGCAGAGGGAACCTAGTGTTAAGACACTCCGTTCCCCGCGTTTCTGCCGAATTCGGAGGCATTGCGTGTTGAGTGGCACTCAACGCCGCGCTTTACCTCGACACCAGAGCGAAGAAATGGAAATATAAATTTAAGTAAATATTTCATCTCTCGAGTGGGGATCGAATCCACAACCAGTCGGTTTTACAGTCGCACTTCGTGCCGCTGCGGCACGACTGGCCTATCGATTTCATATAGAAGATAATAATTTAAATACCAATATCGATTGAATATACATTAAATAACTTATCCCTCGCAAAGTAGAGCGGAGAGTATAAAAAAACCTCTAAATATCCGGTCGCGGTACGGCCTCCGTAAATTTATCAAATCCTTGAGTTATTCCCCCTTTGCTTAAATGTGTTTAGGGCTGTCAATTATGCTGATTGAGAATTATGAAATTAATTATCATGAATTCAAACTATATTTGGCTATTATATCAATTTAAATTTTTTATATATTTTCTCTCATTTTCCACGGATGTGTGATGTGGGAACCTCTCACAATATGATCCCGTCCGTAACTAAAAGACACCTTGAAGTAGAGGTATCATCATCACCCTACTCTCGTCTACTGCGTGACATATGCCTCTCCAATGGCACGCCAATAAGATCCACCTTCAGCTATGCTCGCTCAAGCGTGGTGTCCACTCAAGGAAATGAAATATCGAATATGTTAATTTTTTCGTTCTAGTGTCGAGAGAAAGCGCAGCATTGAGTTACGCCATTTAACACGTAATGCCTCCAGAATTCGGCGGAAAGTGGGGAGCAGAATATCTAAATATAAGGCTCCCTCTGCATACCCTAATATATGAACTATACAGCGTAAAGCTAAAAAAAAGATATGTAAGTATAATTTTTCCCTATTTTGATTTCAAAAAAATGTGATAGCGGTTATTAAACGTATGATTTATCTTTTTCCTTTTAAGAACCTTACAACCCTAAATGTCCCTGTCAGGGGTTGATAACGCTGCATCGAATCGACAGACCGGTGAATGAGCTAGTAGAAAGGGATTCAACTTTATTACCGTATATACGCTTTTGATATTGAACTTTATGTTTTCATACAGTTTTATAGGCGCGATCGGTACTGCCCTTTGTGGATGAGGTCTTAATAAAATAAGTAGGTATTACTGCATGGGCGGCATCGCCCTCTTACTCAAATTAAAATATATAAGAGTTGTGTTTCTAATACTTTGACAGTAGTTTTCCCTGGAAACTATTAATGTAAATACATATTAGACTTAAAATAACCTGTAGTCTTCCTTTATTTCTCTCAATTCAGGTCTATTGTTCCTAGAATTGAGGTGTATGTACAATTAAACAAAATCTTCAGCTTTAAAGCATATTTATATAATAATACGTTAGTGCATCTACCTACATAACTTTTCATAGTAATTTTATTAGCCTGCTTTATTCAGTATATATCGCGGTAGGCAGAGAGAACTAAGTGACAAGACACTCCGTTCTTCGAATTCAAAACATTGTGGGTTGAGGTGCGGAATTTAATGCTGCGCTTTGCCTAAAGTGACACATTTGGGAAACTAAAAAAATTACGAACAGTATTTTTTTTAGTTTCCCAAATGTGGAACGAAACTTCCACCTTAACGTTTACGGAGGATTCACACTGTAGTTTCAGTCAGGATTCAATATCGGTCCTATTACAGTCTGTTAAAAATATTCTTATATGAAACATACAAGAATATTTCTAATACAAAAACATGTGACCGGCACCATACACGCTGTGACGCCTCCCTTACAGTAAAACACTGTATCATTGCAAAACGATAAAATATCCCCACTCGAGGAGATGAAATATTTACTTAAATTTATATTTCCATTTCTTCGCTCTGGTGTCGAGGACAAGCACGGCGTTGAGTTCTGCCACTCAACACACAATGCCTCCAGAATTCGGCAGAAAGTGGGAAACGGAGTGTCTTAACACTAGGTTCCCTCTGCCCACTCTGCAGTGTGCGGGATACTGCGTGAAACTGATATTATTTTAAAATATTGAATAGCAACGACAAGATAGGTGACGTAGTAATAATAAAATCATCTTATGTACGTATGTATGTACGTAGATAATGGCAGGTAGACGTACCTTGTGCAATAATAAGCGCAGCCACAGCATCCTTAGCTGGAACGTAATCAGTTTATTAAAGGAAATTGATTTTCTTAGAGACTCGAGGCGTCGTCTTGAAATATTCATAGTAAATTCATAAGGTTTCGCTTTTTAATTTAAAATAAACTATATTTTTTATTAGATTTTGTCTTATGAATATTAATGATTTATCAATAAATGATTATTAATAATGTATATTTAATCTTATTATTGTTTATATTTAATATTTTTAAAGTGTTCTTTCACAAGGAAAGAAATATATTTTTTGTTTTAACGTATGGAGAATCAAACCCGCGTTTCTTGGGAACTGTCCAAACGTATCCTCAGCGTCAATCTAATCACTAAGCCATACGTTATTTAGGTTACGTAATCTCTGTAGGGAGATTTTTTAATGAAAAGACAAAGCAAAGGAGCGTAAGGGACACCTAATGGTAAATGATCACCGCCGCCCACGACCCCGTGCAACATCAGAGGAGCTACAGGTGCATTGCCAGCCTTTAAGGTGGAGATAGACGCGTTTCTTAAAGGTACCCAGGTCGTAACGACCTGGAAACACTGCTGCAGGTAGGCCATTCTACATTTGGGTGGCGCATGGAAGGAACTTCCTACGAAACCGCACAGTAGTGGAGTGCCACGTATCCAGATTATGTCACATTTCAATATTAACGTAACGTCAAAACACGCATGTTTCGTCTAGCTAGACAATGCACACATTGTGTCTGTTTCTACTCAATGTAAAGCGTTTAAAGAGTCATTTGTAATGGTTATTAGTAGTCATATGTTATAGTCGTGGGTTCGATTTAAACATGGGCAATTTATTCTGCTTCATAAACTGCGACGTAGACCTATAGCCGGCAAGTAGGGAAAGGCGTGTATGATATGTATCAAGAAATACAAAATTCCAATCAATATTGTATAAACATATTTGTTTTTTTTAAATATAATTAACAAAAATATTTTTTCAAACTTAAATCGGATGTAATGATGCGCATTTGATTAATGCAGAGAGAGCTTAGAGTTAAGAGACTTCCTCCCACATTTTCTGACTAATTTACATAACATTGCGTGCTGTGTAGCGGCGATCAACGCCCTGTCTCGTCTACTAGAGCGAGAGATTGAAAATAATACTCCAATAGGGATTGAACCCACAACTGTCGCGATTTACAGTCCCTTTGCGCTACGAGAACCTCACCTTGCACCTGATTATTCTAACTAAATTATCCGAATATCTCCCTTCTCACTTAATCAATATCTTAATTTAATCACGGCACGTCTACTGTTAAGTGCATTAGAGAGCATTAGAGCTAAGTCAGCAAGTGTCAAAGAATTTGAACCAAGGTGCCTCCCAAGATGTAGGTATACATATATATACCTATACATTATAGTACAAAGCCTATTAAGGTAAATATTTATATTCACAAATATTTTTTTACCCCAATTTGAATTTGATACCGTTTTAGTGGAGCAGCACAGCGTCTGATTGTAGACATGACGGTTTGGGGTGCGATTTCCGCTTGTGGAAGTTAATTATTTTCATTTTCTCGCTCTAATAAACAGACAAAAGCTTGAGATTAGAAAGCTGTTTGGTGAGGTAGGTCATATTTTAGATCACCTCTAAAATGTGACGTCCTACCTTACAACAAAGAATCACAAATCAGCTTCACGATGTATCCCTCACACAGCAGGGTAGGCAGATGGGAACCTAGTGTTAAGACACTCCGTTAACCACTTTCCGCCGAATTCTGAAGGCATTGCGTGCTGAGTGACGGAACTCAACGCCACGTTTTGCCTCGATACCGACACACAGTCGATTTTTCAGTCACGCTTTGTGCCTCTGCGCCACGACCGGCCTCACAACAAAGAATCATTAAAATCCATTTCACAATTGGCGGAGAAATCGCGTAACAAACATACATATAGTCGAATCCTCTTCTTTGTAAAGTCGTTTGAAAATAAAATAAACATATACAAAAAAATATTTAGATAATACAACGTCCATACAAAAATGTCGGTTTTTATCACTAAAATGAAGATGGAGGAGGATCTCTTGTTTAAACAGGCCCTCGGAATGTTAAATAGATTATTTTAACTCAAGATAAGCCGATTAATTGCTCTCCTAATCTAAACCTATTATTTGATACAAAAATAAATCAATCTTCGCTGGCAAAATGTCTTTACGTCTTTGTTAAAACACTGACGATTTTTCCTAACTTTGTTCTTTATTTAAATATGGCCGTCGCTATAGAAGTATAGACATCTAAATTACTACAGCTATTATGATTTTTTTTAACGTCACGCTGTATCCAGCTGCAGCAGGGTTGGTAAGGGGAACCTACTGTTAAGTCACTCCGTTCACCATTTCGAGGCCATTCAGAGACCAGTAGTGGCGCAGGCGTAAAGTGTGTCTGTAAATGCGGCAGGTTGTGGGTTCGATTCCCACTCAAGGAAATGAAAAATGAAATATTTAATGTTTTCATTTCTTCCCTCTGGTGCTGGTAAAGATTACTAATAAACAAAATATTCACACATGACCCTGCCACGATATATATAAATACATATAAATAAAATATAAGTACAGGATATATACGTATAAATATTTTAATGTAGATATAATACCAGGAAGACTGCATATACAAACATACATACTGCATACGCATATATAGCGCTACACCACCTCGACTTCGTTACTACGGCGAGGAAAAGAAAATAATTCATTTCCCGGAACGGGAATCGAACCTATAAACGTCGGGCTTATAGACTCACGCACGAGGCTGCGTTACGACGGCCTCTAATGATTACGTTCAACTAAACCATTTTTTATATATTTATTTAGTATAAATTGCCAATAATCGTGAAAGCCGAAGGTGAAGGTAAATTATACAAAAAATTTGCTGTTTACATCTCTCTTGTAATTTAAATTAAGATTTTCTAAGCTGTAATGAAACTTTCTAAGTTGCACTGAATCTTTTCCGAGCTTCAAGAACCTAAATAAACATATTATATGCGTTGATTATTTCTGGAAATGTCTATAAGTAATCTACGTTCGCGATTTAACCCGTAATCAGTTGTACTAACATTCCTTTCACAGTAACGTTTTATAACAACCATAGTCTTCGCCCTCAACTTTGTTCGGTTGGATTAAAAAGGTAAAGAAAAAAATCCTTATTAATCCCCTACAATCCACCTACATACCAAATTTTAACTTGTTATAAATCCAGTCGTTGGCTCTAAGCGGAAACATGTTATATATAGCTTTAATAGTTAAAATTAAAATATATTTTTACTTTTCGGCCACTTAATATCGGTTCAAATTCTTTTCAGGGAAATGGCGTCGCTCTCCTGTACATAATTATTTATATACTAATCCAAATTGCTTTCGTGTTCTAATGTCATTATCATTTTAAAATCACGTCACAAAATCTCAAAACAAATACTAAATGTTAAGGTAAGTTTATTAAAATACAATAGTAATAACAGTAAAACTGCATTTTAATCGGTTAAGCAATTTCTGAGATTAGTATATACAAAGTACAAACAAACAATTTTCTGATAAATCTTCCATGTACAAGCAGCGATCAAAGACTGACTGAAAACGATATTATTAGATTTCTTTAGTCTAATGAAATAAACTGCTGCGTTTGTGGAGATCATCACAAGTTTTCCTCCATGCTGAGACATTTTCATATATTTACAGAGAATTTCCAACAGATTTCATGAGTGAATGAATGGCGTAACTCAACGCCGCTTCTTACTATTACTTTTTAGTAAGAAACTGTTAAGCATGTGGACGCTATTGTAACAAGATTCTAAATACTCAACCGTCGTGAACGATTATCAGAAGAGAACACAATTGGCAAAGCTCCTGCTATTCCAGGAATTGCATTCGATAGAAACACTTTTAGAAGCCAGCTCCAGCCGATACGGTGACCGTCACTTGATTTCTCCTTTGACTAGATGCTTGGTTTTTTTTTATTTTCTACAAAAAAATATACATTAATACAACAGCATTGTAGTATGTGGAAAGCGGATATAAAATTTTCTTAATATTGTAAAGTTGTGTTTGAATTAGTATATATAGTTGTTTCCATAATGTCTCAAATATAAAAGAAGTTGCTCTGGTGTCGAGGCAAGCCGCGGCGTTAAGTTCCGCCATTCAACACGCAATGCCTCCGGTATTCAGCGGAAAATGGGGAACGGAGTGTCTTAGCACTAGGTTCCCTGTGTGTGCGGAATACAGTGTGAAGCAAATTAAAATATCATATGACACGACGACGTAAACGTTGAATGTAAACGCGATAGTGGTGCATTCGAATCCCACTAAGGAGAATGAGTATATATAAATTATGTTCATCTCTTCTTACTTGCCAGCCAAAGCGCGGCGTTGAGTTCCACTACTTAACGCAAAATTCTTTCTATCTATCCTACCATACCTACTGAAAGAAACTTACAGCTGATAGATAATAATAAAATTGTCTCTTTTCTGTCTTTCAACACACAAAAGTTCTCTTTTGAAATATTTACTTAAATTTATATTTCCATTTCTTCGCTCTGGTGCCGAGGTTAAGCGCGGCGTTGAGTTCTGCGACTCAACACGCAATGCCTCCAGAATTCGGCAGAAAGTGCGGAACGGAGTGTCTTAACACTAGATTCCCTCTGCCTATCTTGCTGTGTGCTGGATATAGCGTGAAGCTAATTTAATTTAATTTAATTTTTTTTTAAATTGATGCTGATTTGCTAAAATAATGACGACTCCCTTTATATAATATGTAGGTTATAGTAGTTATAATACACACATCAATATTCCATCCCATATCAAATTCACATCAAATCAACTCTGCCAAATCCTGCCATTTGGCTGTTCCACAGTCTGTTATAACCATATATGGAGATTTATGTCTGAAATAATATTTTATCGTCGTATCACGTAACATTGTTATTTGTAGATCATATAAGGGGTATTGCATAATTGCTATAGAAATTCGAATTGAGAAATTTGTTTAGTTTTTCGAAAAAGATATAAGTATTTCATTTTGAGACAAAGAGACATAGGCCGATATTTACTACACTCACTCTCAAGATCGGTCTTGAAATGCTGTTTTAACAATCCATAAATGAAAAGTTCTTAATTTTAAAGCCATTGTATATTTCTATTTTGCTTATACTCTACATAATTAAACGAAATTACAAGTTTATTTAATACTTTCTATAGAAATCAAGACGAAGATATTTTTCAAATCAATGTTTATTATACATTATAATATAATGAACGTAACATTCACGCGTGAGCACATTATATTAGAAAAAATAAATCTTTTGTAGCTAGAAGCTTCATATTCAATCTTATAACCTATACTATAAAGCACAACATAATCAAAATCGGTTTAGTCAGAAGCGAGACGAAAGAATTGGCAACGCGTGCGCAGATGACCAGACAATTTAGACCACCAGCACCGGCCACGACAAAAAATGGTCCAGTTTTTGTAAGGTAAGAAATATGTTAATTTAAAAATTATTATTGTTAGCTCCTATAGCGCAGTAGATGTGACTGTCATTGTGTTATGGGAAGGTAAATGTCAATTGAATTCATATTCAATTGGCATTACGTGTGTAAATATAATTTTGCATTATTCTTAATTGAACAGAGTGTCTTTACACTAGGTTCCCAGGTTCCCTTTACCTACCCTGCTTTGAGCGGTAGCGTGAATATATTTGCATTAGAGATTCAGTGGAGGTGAGCGTTCTTACGTATTTAAAGAGACTCTGAGCGTCACTCCCTTCTTTTCACCGTAAACATGGAGAATTAAATTTAGGTAATTTGAGAAGAATTCCTCTTAAAGACCATAAAAACTAAAACTCTAAATAAAAGGAGCGTCACGTTTTAGGTATTCCGCATATAACAATTTAATTTCAACTACAATATCGACATAAATTTTGCAATAATAAAACAAAATATATGTATTTGTTTTTTTTTTGCTTTATTGACATTTTCATTTCAATAAATAAATAATTCAGTACAAAAAACAAAAAGAAGCAAATACTATAAAAACGTTACAGGCGATTCAATAAAGATATACAACGGGAGAAATACCAACAATGAAAAATGTAACATTTATAACATCCACTATGGCACAGTAGAACAACGTCTTCCTGTAAACGCGATGATAATAAGTTCTGTCCTAGCTCGAAGTATCTTGATTGAACATTAATAATCTTTATATATTATAAGTGTTACAAAATTTTATTTGGAACCATTTCTTGTTTTTACTAAATCCAAAATTTTCACGCTGTATCCCGCTTACAGCAGGGTAGGCAAACGGAACCTAATATTGGAACACACCATATCGAACTGTCTGACAAACTGCGAGACATTCCTTATTGAATAGCGAAAATAAATAGAAACAAATCTTCTAACCAGACTTTGTAAATAAAAGTAATTCATTACACTGAGCGAGAATCGAACTCACAACCATCGTAACAATCAGACGTCCATGCCGCTACACAACGATATTACTATTCAGACAAATTATCTACATTTGTAGCGAACCAAAGTAAAATAGCAAGCTGCATTACGTACAGCTGCAATATATCGCATCGTATTAGCGTCTAAAGATATTAATTTACCCGACTCATAACCACCCCTCGCTGGGGGTGGGCGAAATGGACATTTTAATTCAAACTCGTATTAGTATGAGCTTTATGTTATTATAGTTACAGTAAAAACATGTTTATTTAGACATTAGTTTTTAAGGTTTTTTGTCACTTTTATAGACTTTTTTACAGCGACGGTTATAGGTTCTATTCTCACTAGGAGAAATTAATTATATTCATTTTTCACGAAGGAAACGATACAAAACGCTGGCGCACTCAACACAGAATGTCTCGAAAATTAGGTGGAAAATGGGACAAGGAAAATCTTAATACTACGCTTCTACTTCGCACCTAACTGTATGCTGGATAGAACGTAAAGCTAATACATAGGTGCTTGAACACATAGGTTGGTATATGTTATCTTTGTTTGAAAGTCTCTGTACTACTGCTGCAGTCAGCACTTTCTCGGTCATTAAAATAGTTATTAACGTATTCAAAGTGTTATTCCACACTTAGGAAAATTTATATTTTTTTAGAAAACGTATAACAATTTGGACCCGCGCCTTTTAGAAACCGTCCATGCAGTCTGACCACTAAGCCATACGTTCTCATCGAATTATGTCGAAATGTTTACATGCTTGTTACAACTTATTTATGTTGATCTCTGTATGGAGGTTTTTACAAATTTTCACTATCCAAAAATAATTAGTTACTTAGAATAGACTTCATAAAGTATATCTTGTGTCATATATAATTTCTAATTATTTTCTTTTAATTATTCGAGCGAAGTTGCAAGTCACTGCTAGTGTGAACATAAATATGTATTTTTACGTAAATCCCGACAACAAAAGAGAAAACCCGTTGCAAAATTACATTATAAATATTGATATTAATAAATAGAGTCCGCCATTTACAATACAATCCCTCGCGGGGGTGAACTGAATAATATGCAACATATTTCAAAAAACAATTTAAGTCCATTTGCAAATATTACATTATTAAGTATTTTATATTTTGTTTTACTCTTTGTATACGAGGCCAGTTGTGGCGCAGGGGCACAAAGTGTGACTGTAAAACAGACTGGTTGTGGGTTCGATCCCCACTCGAAGAGACGAAATATTTACTTAAATTTATATTTCCATTTCTTCGCTCTGGTGTCGAGGTAAAGCGCGGCGTTCTGCCATTCAACACGCAATGCCTCCAGAATTCGGCAGAACGTGGGGAACGAAGTGTCTTAATACTAGGATCCCTCTGCCTACCCTGCTGTGTGCGGGATACAGCGTGAAGCTGATTTTTTTTTATTTGTATACGTATACAATGTCTTCTCTGTGTGTTCTTCTTCTCTCTCTTCACGTGATTTCGATTTGTTATATAGTATACCGAGGCCGTGGCTCAGGGGCGCAAGCGTGCTTCTGTGAACACGCTAGGTTGTGGATTTGATTCTCTCTCGAGGAATTTCATTTTCTCGCTCTAATAATGAGGTAAAACACGGCGTTGAATTCCGCCACTCAACACGTAATGCCACGAGAATTTATCGGAAAATGGGAAACGGCGGTCTTAACAAGAACAGAGTTTCGTTACACTAGCCTCTAGCTCTGCCTACCTTCCTCTGTGTGGGATACAGCGTGAAGGTAAAAAAATATAAATACTAGCTTTTACTGGGTGCTTCGCCCTCGTGGTCGAATGGAAAAACTGTAAATATAACACACAGTGAATACCATAAAAAATACAAATAATAATAGCGTTCTCCCCCACGTTCCTTCCAAGTATAAAGTTTCGCGCAAGATTTTGATATGGAGGAGCCGCGTGCCGCTGAGTAAATCCAATTTTTAATAAACTTGCTGTACTCTGTTATACGAGTATGTAGGGTGACTTCCCTAAGACCTTTGCATTAGGGTAGTTGTACTTTTTTTAATACTAAAATTTGACACGAATCTGAAAGTTCAAATAAATTGGCTTATATGTTTTTAGGGTTCTGTGGCTTAAAATATGGAACCCTTATAGGATCGCTTTATTGTCCATTTATCTTTCTGACCGTATGTCAAGGCCATTTTTTCAAGACTACTTCTATGTAAGAAGTATCAAGATAAAATTTATATTAAATATCCAAGTCTACACTCTTCTGAAATAAAGAAAAAAATTAAATTTTAAGAAGATATTTCATCTAATCAATTTATTTTAAATTTAATTATTATTGATACATTGTCGATACATGTATTTTTAGGTATAATTTCTCCTTTAATTTACGATTTCCACCTTTTATATTTTCTTGTCACCCTCCAACGACCCTAACAAAATACTATTATTGTTTACGTTACTACGAGATTATACGCGACGGATACACCACATACTTTACACAAGCCCCTCAATTCTCATAGAAACAAATAACCTAATAATATAACCAGATATGTCCCTTAGAACTTTATTGGATGATGTTTCTTCAAAATATGAGGTGGTAAGAGGAAAATATAAGGTGTGGTTACCTTCAACCCTTTGTGTCATTTTTGTGTTAAAAATGATTTTTAGCTACTAAATAGATGATTTTAGTGTGAATTGATTGATTTCTTAAATTATTGATTGATTTATTAGATTACTAGCTATTGTTGTTTACGATTGTTTATAGTTCAATCCTAATCGGGGGTATTAATTATTTTTATTTAATCACTATAGGTACTTACAATTTGCGGCGTTGTATTCCGTCACTCAACACGCAATCACACTCCGTTCCCTCTGCCTACCCTGCTATGCGCGGGATAAAACGTGAAGGTGATTCATATAACATATTACATCTGAATGAGCAGAGTGAAGAAAATATGGCATTTTAATAGTCTCTGGTTGTCTGTAAAATGGCAATAGATAATAAATAGAGAATAAATAATAAATAAGTATAACGACGTTGTGAAAATTTAAACGTATGTAATCACTAAGCGCAATAGCACGCAGCGCGCTAATTACTGTATTGTGTACTGAGCGATAAATTATGCTTAACCACACTGTCGCCTAAAAGTATTTAGAAAATTGATTCTACTAAATTAATTGAATTAGAAAATTTTAGACGGATTTTTTTTTGACAACAAGATCCACACTATTTGGTATTTTTCAACTTCACGCTGCATCCCGCATATAAAAGGAATATAACTTAAGAGTTCCCCAATTTCCAATTTTCTTTAAAACTTTGTTCATTACACAACATCACTACTCTCTCCGCTTTCAGATAGTTTTTTTTAGGACTCCCTCAAAAGGAAAACACGAAAGCATTAGGATCACTTTGGCTTAGTTAAAACCATTCATGTCGAAATCGCGTAGAGGTATCAAGCTGAAATCAATATCAACTACATATAGAGATCTACAGTCCCTTAAACTTTAGAGCACTAAAAAGCCAAGTTTCTAAGTAAAGGCAATCAAAAGATACGAGCACTTATGTACTGTTATCAAAATTGGCATGAGGTAAGAATGTATTAAAGTGACAATATATAGATATTTAAATAATCATTACAAATTTACATTTTTTCTTAATGTGATACAAAATGAAAGCCCATTGACCTACAATACTAAAATCAGCACGGAACCGTCGGTAGACGAGTCTGACTCGCACTTGACTGTTTTTTTTTAATATTTTTTTAAAGTCAGTAATCATAAGCCTCCTAAAATATTTTTAATACAGTAAGGATATCTTTAGAAAAAAAAAGAGCAAACCATAGTGTGCACTCTACCTCTACTAACATACAAAAGCTCATTTTAGCGCCGAAACAAGTTCTAATTGCCCGCCATTACAGGTCGACTTTAGCCTAAATTTGCATAGATTTACGTAAACCGAGCCCGCGAAACACCCCCGGTCCGGCCCGGTCACACTGGTGGTATTTTTAATTGCATGTCCAATTGCCGATTAGCTTTGAAACTGAGGTGTGGCGCACAGCACTTGACTGTAAACGCGACGGTTGTAGGTTCGATTTCGAGTCAGTGAAATAAATCAGTCAGAAAACAAAGCGTATAAATATTGAGCCTGCGGTAGCGGCCACAACAGTACACGTAATATCTTGAAAATTAGGTGGTGAATGGAGGACGGAGTGTCGTAATATTAGGTTCCGTCTGCCTTCCCTGCTAGAAATGTGTACAGGATAAAGCGTGAAATTAAAAGTTATCTATCTATTAAATGAACCAACTAAACTTCAATGAAAATACCACCTCTCTTTTAAAAATCGGCCAAAAATCATACGTGCAACCTCATATGCAGATTAGAAACGAGAAGTACAACTTACAGCAATCCAATTTGAAACTGGCCACACAAACTGCCAGCCCGCCACCATCTTTACTGGAATCTACACATAACACTGCCTTTTAAGCCACGATTGGACTTTGTCCAAAACGAGGATGTAGAATATGGAAAATCTGCGTCAGAAGTTTTATATTATAAACTTAATTTATCTGGTATCTTAATAATATATCTATCTATAAATATAATACTGTAAGGAACTCATCTTGAAGACTTTTTACAAGTAACAAAAGAAGTTGCGGGATGCAATAAATACTTAAATAAACGAGACTAAGAGTACCTAATTAGATTTTTTTAAAATTGACATTGTAAATTTAGGCTTCAAATTCTACCAACGGTCAGCCACGTCGTTCAAATTTATTTGTAATTAGTCGTCAACTAACTCGCGATTAAGGCTTTAAGTCATAAAATAGTAAATCCAATTTTCCCGTTCCCATAGGAATTTCGACAAGTTCTCTTTTAGTTCTCCCCTACACTTCCTAACAGACCTACATGCCAAGTTTCAACTTTCTAAGCCCTGTAGTTTCGTGTATGCGGAGACTGTACAGTAGGGACGGAATACTTATAAAAAAATATATTTTACATACGCACATACAATTTCAGAGTATGTAGAGAAAACCTAGTGTTAAGTCACTCCGTTCCATTTTTTCGTGACATTACATGTTGAGTGGAGAAACTCTGCGCCGGGCTTTCGCCTTGTTGCCAGAGCAAAAAAAAAATAATATTAATAAATAACAATTCATTCCTCCAGCGGGGATCGAAATCACAACCGATCATTACAATCACGCCCTTGTACCCCTGCGCCACGACGGCCCCATAGACTTGTAGATTTCACCATATTCCCACCACATCTAGGAACATAGAATCCTTGGCAGCAATTTGGCAGAACGCTAAATAGGGCAGTAGTAAAGTCGCCAGATGAACTTATCTTAACACGAGTTGGCTCGCTTCTGCCTTCATTCATGATACATTTGTATGATACACGGGAAATATTGTAGTGTAGGAATGTTGGAAGGTTTCAAGCTCGATACTTTTAGATTTGTTTGTGTTTTTTTTTTCTTTACGGTGCATTCCGCATATAGACGTAAACGGGAACAGAGCGAGAACCTAGTACCGTTACCCACGAAGCATTTTTTGGGATATTTCATGTTGGATGGTGCAACACAATTATAATGACAAATGATATTAATACTTCCCCCCGAATGGAAATAGAACCTAGATTCCTTACAGATACACATTTTTAAGATTTTTGACATTTTTAACAAATTAGTTGAAATCGCAGGAGAAATCTTTATGTGGATATATTCCAAGCAAATTAAAGTAGCGTAATGTCCGTACGCAATAATCATAAATAATAGATAAACATTAAATATAATAATATAAATAATTTACATAAATATCCTCATTATTGTACTTATTAGTTATTTTATTCTATATTTTTCAGCTCCACGCTGTTATCCGCAAATAGCAGGGAAGGCAAAGGGAACCTAGTGTTAAGACATCAGAACTCAACACCGCGCTTTGCCTCTTTGCTAGAGCTAGGAAATGAAAATATTAAATATTTCAATTTCTCGAGAGGAAATCAAACCCACACCACAAACTCAACCTGTCACGTTTACAGTCGCACGATTTGTGCCGCTGCGACTCTACTAGCCTCAAAAAAATGTTTTGTTTCTAAATTTTTTACTTATTTTTGTTTTTTTTTATTCATTGTGATTTTTACGGTTAAATACCATTCCACTTTATTATTAAATATCTCGAAAATTAGGGGGTTATATTGGGATGACTCTTTTTATCACAAAAACAAGAATATATCAATATAAGTATATATTATCTAAAATTAAAATGAAACAACAAATAGTTCATTTAATCGTTATAATTATAAAAACCTACAATTATATAATAGCTAAAATACAAGGCACGATCGAAATATGATTTTAGACATGTTTAAGTCTATACTACCAGCCACACAGGGATGTCAATTGACAATTACTATTTTATTAAAATTATTAATAAGATAAGATAAAAAAAATATATTTATTTAAATATGAAATAAAATTTTTAATATATTTAATAAAAATGTCACATCCCTATTCATAAAAACCACAGAATTGAAAAAAAATACACAAACATAAAGCATAATAACATTAATATTTATTAAAACGTACACAAAAAAAGCAACTTTAGGCTTTATATAGAAAAAACTAAATATTACAATTGAACACTCTTTCTCGATCTTCTAGGGGTTTGTACATCTACATTCACTTCTTGCAACTTCTTTCTACTCCTTGTATCTTCTTCGTTTGGTACTTGGATACTTTTACGTCTACTTCTTGTCATAATTGGACTACCTTCAAAAGCTTCTTGTCTTGTCAATTTAGATTTCCTTCTTGATTTGTTCTCTTTTTCTTCTGTGTCCATAGAAGATAGCCCACTATCTACATTATGATCTTCGTTTTCTTCTTTTTCGAACTCTTGTATATCTTTTATAGTTTCTTGTATATCTTGATCGGATTCATTAAAGAGGACTACTTTTATTGATTTTTTTGAGGATTTTTTGTTTGATTTTAGTATGCTTCGGGATGGTGTAGCAGTTAAGTTGATAGGCGTAAGAGGTGTGGGATCCTATAAATAGAAAGTACATATATTATAGTAGGTTTGAGACCTTCGTGGCGCAAGAATCAAGAGTAAGACTGTAAACCCAACAATTGAGGGCTCGATTTCCAATCGGAGGAAAAGAAATATCTGTTTCATTTCCTGCTATTTAGAGTGTCTTAATACTAGATAGATTCCCAGATTCCCTCTGCCTACCCTGCTATGTGCGGGATACAACGTAAAACTAAAAAAAAATATACATATTCTTAGTTTCTATATGCTTACACAAATGTGCGAGTTCCAAATTAGATACATAAACTTGTCAGAACATTATGTATCTAATTTGGATTAGTAGTTCAAAATACTTTCATATAGCGATTACATTGTCATAATATTTTTTATAATATACAAAAAAACGCAACCAATGTTTTGTCAGATCATTTACATCTTAACAAAAAAAAAATGCTAAAAAAGTTTATACATTATTTAAGAACGCATGACAAGCATGTTTATAAAGTTCGCAGATAATTAATGAGGCTTGAATGATAATGATATTAAAATGTGTGATTGATTAAAATGTCAATTTTTATAGTTGCACGCTGTATCCCGTACATGCCAGGGTAGGAAAAGGGAAACTGGGAACCTAGTGTTTAGACAATCTATTCCAATTATGACACTTCCATTCCACATTTTCTGCCGAATTCAGGATGCATTGCGCGTCCCCACGCGCATTCTCACTTAAAAGATCATATCTATTTTAAACAATTTTAAAGTGTTATTCCACACTTAAGAAGCGTGGGGCGCAAAGTGTAACTGTACATGAGAC
>DWQW01002829.1:0-25008 GCA_018249695.1 Heliconius erato demophoon
TCAACGCCGCGCTTAACCTCGACACCAGAGCGAAGAAATGGAAATATAAATTTAAGTAAATATTTCATCTCCTCGAGTGGGGATCGAACCCACAACCAGTCGGTTTTGCAGTCACACCTCGTGCCGCAGCGCCACGACCGGCCTCCTATTTATTTATTTTATTATAATTTTGAATATTGCTTGTCGTCGCACTTGTCGCGTTTTGTCTTGCCAGGTCAGATTATTTGTTATTTCTTCGTTTAGTGATAATAGAACCTACAACTATCGAGCTTAGAAGCCACTGTGGCCTGTAAGAAAGAGAACAATAGGAAAATCTATTACTAGAAATTGATTATACACCAGCAAATAGTATTGAAGGCGATGACTCGATCCCAGAACAATGCGACGGCAATATGTTAAATGCACAAATTGATGGGTGTACAATACTATACAATCAATCTGTCTATTACACTGTTTCCATTGTGATGAAACTTTTAAAAGAAAAAAAAATGTAAATGAAACTATTTAACCATATTAATCGCATACTTTTATATTAATATGCGCGATTAATCCTATTAAATAATTTCATTTCAAATGTGCAATAATCATGAAAATCAAAAATCTTACTAAAAAAAAATCTGTTGTATGATCTTTAGATTCATATTTTCAAGAGTTCAATATAAAAATAAAGATTATTATTTAATCATAGTGAAAAATTTATATTTTATATTATTAGTCTTAAGTTGCGCTTTAACTGTTTTGCAATAAGAATGAGAAAATTACCTTTCTCGTATGTAGTCGGCAAACCAAAACAAATAAACATACTTAAAAGTTACTTATTTAGAAAACGTATAAAAATTTGAACGCAGCGGGACACGAACCCGCGCCCCCTGGAAACCGACCAGGACCAATTTTTATACGTTTTCTAAATAAGTATTTTTCTTTCCTAAGTGTGGAATAACACTTTAAAAATGTTTAAACATACTTAAAAGTTATACAAATAAACTGACTTCAAATAGCCGTCAATTACCTAGATGTACATTTGTATATCCCAAAAATTATTGCGCCAATTTTAATGAATCTTGGAGTATTGCCTGAATAGAAATACACCTCACTAAATTCAAATAGAATTATCTCGTTGTAACTCTTGATTTCTAAGAAATTTATGAATAAACACACCAACACGAAATCAATAAAAATATCACACTTCTTACCCACATACTTGATACTAACTCAGTATTTTGCAGATAGCAACAGAAACAAAAAGAAAAAGGAAAGAAAAGATACAGCAAGTAGTGTTCTTCAAATCTTCAATTCTTTCTAATCAGAGCGGGGATATATAAAAATAATTAATTCTTCCCCAATGAGGATCAAACCACAACATTCGCATTTACAGTAAGACGTCATACCGTTGCGCCACGACGGCCTCTTCTACAAATTAGTATAATGGAAACACACTACGAGTTCGACGAGCCAATATGACATCATCGGTTGATTGCTCGATAAACTTGCCCCATATATATTGTTATCATTCAATTATTATATATTGATCTAGAATTGATTCTAGACCCTCAGGTCTAAGGTTACGCTAGTTTCTTTTTATACATATTTTAATTTTATCATTTTAAGATTAGTTGGTTAAGTATGGAGAAGAGTTTGGACAGTAAAGGTGGATAAAAAATCCCTTAAGGCTACACTCATTGTGTCACGAGTATCAAGCACTGCTTTAAGCTGATGAGTTCAAAGCCCAAGAATCCCCTACGTGGGAATTGATCTAACGACTGTCACGTTCACAATGAAACACTGTAGCGATACCATCCATCGTCTTCCAAAGGTCTCTTTGCGACACACGGTCAATGTTATGAAGAATGTATTACATTCTTTCTTTCAATTATTTTTCTCTTCTTGAAAAAAATATTTATTGCTAGTACGTAAAGTCCAAAATTCCATTTTTTCTTTTTTCCTATTACCGTATTTTAAGGAAATCCACTATTAATATTTCCCTAGACTCCATAAGGAATGTACATAACAAATTCACAAGAAATGTATACTCGTCTGTCAAATTTCAGCATTATATCCTGGCTATGCCTTGTATGTCAGTCACTCAGTAACGAAATAGTTTTATATAGTTGTCATATATGTACACGGTTGAGGCCACCCCTCACTCTAGTAACAAGATAAAGCGCGGCGTTGGCTTCCACCACTCAACACGCAATGCCTTCAAAATTTATATATATTTTTTTAGCGAGGAAATGAAAATATTAAATATTTCATCTCTTCGAAAAGAAATCGAACCTATACCAGTCGCGCTTACAATCAAACGCTAGTGTCCTTGCACCAGTAGCTGACTGGCTGACTGACTGACTGGCCTCTGAAACGGCATAATTTTTTGTGTCGATATTTAAGTAATATTTTATCGATATCACGAACATCACTGTAGCTAACCTCCGTCGTTAAAAATATTGCTGTTTGAACGTGGAGTTCGCTTAGCGTTTTAATAAATTTGGAAAATTAAAGATTCATATCTGATGCCTTCACTAGGTAATACACCCGTATCCCCCTCCCCCCTTATAAAGATGTTAATGTACCAAATGGGGGGTTTTAAAAATGCAAAGTGGAAAGCCTTTGTGGAAAACTAACGAATTTTTCATCTCATCTTTATATAATATGTGAATGAGGAATTTTTAAGGCAGTCATGGTACAGTGCGTCAGCGACTGGAAAATCGAGTATGAGTTCAATTTTTACTCAAGGAATATATATTTTCATTTCTTAGTTCTGGTTAGACATCGATAGCACGTCGTTCACATGAAAAACTAGGTTTTCAGTTTTATGTCTTAAAATAATATAAATCTTGTATAATAAATGATTATATAAGATTTTATTTAAACAATTGTAATTTCCCCGAAGACGAGTCATTCGTACATTTTAAAATTTAAAATATTACTTTTTCATTGAAATAAAGTAACTTCATAAAAAAAATCGACGTAGTTTTATAAGAACTTATAGCTTAGTGGTCAGTGAGAACACCCTTCCCCTTTTCCCCTTTTTATATATGTTCTAAAATCCTTATATTCGAATAGCTTAATTTTTAAAATGGTTTTCAATACTAGGCTTTATATACGCGCCTATTCCACCTTTAGTATTCCATTTCCTTTACATGTCAATTTCCACATTTAAATACACAGAGAACCCAATATTAAGACACTCCGCCCTCCAATTTTTTAAATTCAAGAACCATTTCTAATACGTATACATATTACACTCCATTCAACTTCGGCCAAACAACTTTCGAGACATTGCACGTTTAGTAATGGAACTCAACACCGCACTTTATCTTGTTACTAGAGCGAGAAAATTTAAATAATCTCAACCCATGAGAATCGAATCCACAAACGTCACGTTCACAGCCATCCGCCGTTCCGCTTCGTCACGTCACCCTCTAATTTAATTAACAAGATAAATCGAATCGGCGGGACAGTAATAATTAAAAAAGAACCGATCTTAAAAAATTAGCAAAGATAAATCATCCGAAGATAAGCTGAGAAATAATTAGCTATCCACTAATTGAATATAAATAACCAATGAGGCAATTTACTCGATGGTACTTCGATACCTACTTCAAAAAAGTGGGGTGGGATTTTTTTTAAGGTAAATTTTTAAACAATTTTCTTTTTTCTCTCCTTTTTTTTGTTTTGAATTTTATATAGCCTGGAGACTTTTTTGGAGTTTGTCTGGTATTATGTATTTCGTTTTTTTTTTTTCAAATTATTATTATTTGTTGTATTTTATAATATTCTTTATATTATGTGAGTTGCTTAAGTATCGTAGTGGCGATAGGACACTGTAAATTTGACGGTTGTGGATTCAATTTCCACTTAAATTAATTATTTTCATTTTCTTGTTCCGGTATGACTAAGCAAGGTGTTGGCCACGCTACTTTATAAACAATGTCTCGAAATACAGGCGGAAAGTTGGGAAAGGTATGTCTTAGCACTAGGTTCCCTATACGTTACTCTGCTTTGCGTTAAGCATTTTTTTTTTTATGTTATGCATTAAAATAATAAACATCAATCCAAGTGCAATGTGCATCAAAAATATATTTTTTTGTAGGTATTTGGTGAAAAGTGTCTCAACAAATAGTGCATTTTGCCTAACACGCTATGTGTAGAAACAAAAAAAATATTTTTACAGCTTATGTAGAGGAAACCTAGTGTACAGACACTCCATTCTCCATTAAGACACTTCTCATCCCCATTTTTCGCCGAATTCTTGAAGCATCAAAACCAAACCGAATAAAAGAAAATATTAGGTATTTCATTTCTCCGACTGGAAATCGAACCCAAAACCAATGAAACCATTTCTATAGGTAAATATTGTATGAAATCGCACACCCATCATTATCGGGGCGATCGCCACACGGCGTGGCGTTAATTTAAAACGACAAAACAAATAACATTGGCTTCACTTGCAGTCAAAATTCGCACTATTCGAATGTGAGAATTAATTAAATACAGGATTGTTACACGGAAATGGGCCTTATGGAAGAGATTTGGAATATATCAAATTTATATATAGATATTTTTTTTCTTTTTTGCAAAGGGAACATAGTGTTAAGTCACTTCGGTCCCAACGTAATCAATAAGTATCCCACATTCATCAGAGTAGGCAGAGGTAACCTAGTGTTAAATCACTATGTTACCCAATTTCTGCACTATTTGGGGTATTGCATGCTGAGCAGCGGAATTCAACGCCGCGCTTTTTCTACCATAGCAAAAAACTAAATAATTTAATTAAAATCTCAAGCGTAGATTGATCCTACAGCCACCTCGTTTAGAGTCGAACATTGATAACATAGCCTATTTTTTACAAAAAATACTACATATTCAAATACCTCCTGAATTTTACGGAATAAACAAAAAAAATGTAATTTCAAGAAAATTTGAGACCAGTTGTGGCGCAGCGGCCCGACATGTGACTATATCCGACTGGTTGTGAGTTCGATCCCCACTCGAGGAGATGAAATATTTACTTAAACTGGTGTCGAGGCTAAGCGCGGCGTTAAGTTCTGCTACTCAACACGCAATGCCTCCAGAATTCGGCAGAAAGTGAAGAACGGAGTGTTAACACTACGTTCCCTCTACCTACCCTGCTGTGTGCAAAAAGAAAACATTCGCTGTACCACTGCGCCATAGTGACCACCCTAATATAGGTATATCATAAAATAATAAAAAAAAAACCTTTTTTTTTCATAATTAATACATTACATACCCTTCCAGCCACTCTATTCCCCAACAAACGCCGGTAGACAGTGCGGCCCATAAATTGAGCGGCGCTGTCAATTGCAGGCGCGCCAATAGTTGCGGTCGCGTCGGCTTTTTGCATTTCACTGTTGTTATTGTAATTTTGTATTGGTTATTACTCTTTTTTGTGTGTGTGTTTTTTGTGTGAAATGACCGTATTTGGAGGTGGTTGTGGGTTCTAATTTGAGGCTGGTATAGCCTAATGGTAGATTGCGTGTGTAAAGCTACAGTTGTGGGTTCGATTTATCCGAAGAGATAATAATATTTATTTAATTGTTTTTTCCTCAGAGCAAAAATGACGTTGTCTAGAGAACGTAGTTAGTTATGACCATCTCCTTCTTGTGTCAAACAAACAAGACATAATTTTGAAAAAAATATATAAAATAAAGATATTTATAGCTAATAAATGTGCTACATATAATTTTTTTATTTTTTTTTAGATACATTTTTCATTTTAGATTAGATTAGATTCCTACTTAGGAGAACGAATTATTTAATATTTTAATTTCCTCGCTCTGCCAACTGCTAAAGTGCAGCTTTAAGATCCACCATACATCACGTAATGTCTCGAAAAATTCTACTGAAAAGGGACAACGAAGTATCTTAGGTCCCCTCGACTTACCTTACTGCGGTATACAGCGTGAAGCAAAAAGTATATATCCATACTTTTGCGATTCAAATACTAAATGTTAAGGTATAAGGTATAGTCAAAATACAATAGTGAAAACTGTGCTTAAATCTGTTAAGCCGTTTCTGAGATTAGCGTGCACAAACAAACAGATAAAAATCTTAAAAATCATAGTTTTTTGTTAGGTTTTGTTACATTGACAAATGTCTCCAATAATAGATTTTTTCATATATCTCTCATGTACAGACAGCAATTACGATTTTGCTATATCGATATATAAAAAATGTATATTGTAATATAATAATTAACGAGAAGTGGCCAATTAAAAGCTTATTGTACGATAAAACTACACTCATGTGATAATATGGACGGACAGTCAATCATATTTCAAACATATTTGATGATCAGCTTCTCGTTGTATCCCGCACACAGCAGGGTAGGCAGAGGGAACCTAGAACCTAGTCTTAAGACACTCCGTTGCCCACTTTCTGCCGGATTCTGGAGGCATTGCGTGTTAAGTGGCAGAACTCAACGCCGCGCTTTGCCTCGACACCAGAGCGAAGAAATGGAAATATAAATTTAAGTAAATATTTCATCTCTTCGAGTGGGGATCGAACCCACAACCAGTCGGTTTTGTGCCCACAACCAGTCACACTTTGTGCCGCTGCGCCACGACTGGCCGCAACATATTTAGTATCAACTAACAAACAAATGACTCATATTCTCGGTCAAACGTTGTCACTTTCATTCTTTTTAGTAATATGATGAATGAAAAGAGTTTTGGTTAGTTAGGATATTTGGGCTTTAAATTGGTATTTTTTATATAATTTTCAGAAAGCTATTCCACACTCAGAAAAGAAAAATATTTTATTAGAAAATATATAAATATGGATATATCTGGTCTCTTTTTTTATTTAACGTTGCTATATTGCTGTCGGTCCTGCTGGCCTTTACAGCGAAACAGGTAGGGGAGAGAAGAGTTCACTCTGTCTTGAGAGGATATTGACGGCGATAGGGACGTTTCCTGCAGGATTCGAACCTATGCTTGCGACCCTCGATTATTTTGGGAAAATAAGCAGGTATCGAACTCCCGCTTCTTTAAACCGTCAATGCGCTCTGATAACTAAGCCATACGTTCTTATTTTCTACGCCGTAGTTCAAAACAAAAAAATATTTTAATGCAATTACAATTTTTAACCGACTTCATAAAAAAGGCTAGCGGTTTGATCTATTTGCATGTGATATTTTTGGAATTTCATAAAATTTTAATATGATCCACACATTTGCTATATTTTGTAGGTATATGTTTATTTGTATGTTTTACAACCTGTCTGTTTGTATTCTTCAGAAATAATCAAAATTACCGAAATTGTTCTTTTTAATTTAACGAAGTATATTCCAGCTTAGGGAACAATCCAATTTTTATCAAAATCTGTTCAATAATTTTTGAATATGGCAGGTAACATAATATTTAATACGGGATAATAGTAGTACATTACAGATATATTTGAATTAGATAAAAAAAAATAAACTGCATTTTTATTGTTTGTACATATTTTTAATAATAATTATTAATACCAGTTGTCGCGCAGAGGCACAAAATGTGACTGTAAAATCGACTGGTTGTGGGTTCGATCCCCAATCGAGGAGATGAAATTTTAATTGACATTTATATTTTCATTGAGTTCCGCCACTCAACAAGCAGTGCCTCCAGAACTCGGCGGAAAGTGGGGAACGGACTCAACACTAGGTTCCCTGTGCCTACCCTGCTGTGTGCGGGATACAGCGTGAAGCTGATTTAATATTCATATACCCTCAAAAATTTGTTCGTTCAAAAGATATTTTACTTATAGTTATTCTCCACAAAAAAAATATATCATATCTAAAAACTATATAGGTTATTTTAATCATGATTCTATTACTAATTTGTCAATTTCGCTAGATTAGTCACTAGATGTGAACACCCATTCATACATACATACATACATACATACATACATACATACATACATACATACATACATACATACATACATACATACATACATACATACATACAAGTGACAAGTACCAAATTGACTGGCGCCTACTGTCAATTGTTGTGAGAACAAATTATGACCTAATTTGTATTGTAAATACATCATAGAATATAAACCTATATACTATTAAAGACCACCGTGGCAGAGTGGTACGGCCTTGACTGTGTACGCGATGGTAATAGGTTCGATATAGATTAGGTAAAGTATGACGTTGGAATTCTGCCTGAAGTACAAAAGCTTAAAATATTAATCCTTTTGATGATGGGGATGCTGGTGACGTTGGATTGGGTTGGTCAGTTCAGCTGAGTAGTAAACTGTCTTTAAGTATTAAGATAAATGAGGACTGTGGATGCTGTTCATCCGATTGCAGCGGATCCCATGTCATAGGTTATAGGTATAAACAATGTCCAGATCCATACTGATATAACCACGACACTCAATGCCTATTTAATACACCCGTTTAAAGAATTTCTGGTCAGTCCTTAACCCACAAAAAATAATATATGTTTGTGTGTGTGTGTGTGTGTGTGTGTCTGTAAAACCGACTGGTTGTGGGTTCGATCCCCACTCGAGGAGATGAAATATTTACTTAAATTTATATTTCCATTTCCTCGCTCTGTTGTCGAGGCTAAGCGCGGCGTTGAGTTCTGCCACTCAAAACGCAATGCGTCCAGAATTTGGCAGAAAGTGGGGAACGGAGTGTCTTAACACTAGGTTTCCTCTGCCTACCCTGCTGTGTACAGCGTGAAGAGCTGCTTTAATTTAATTTAATTCAAAAATAATATTATAACATTATTTACTAATTTAAAATCCGGCTCGAAGGACCAAAAATCACTTTAGCTACAATACCAACCAAAAATAACACACAATCTAGCATCATCATCACAAACAGACTATAAAACTAATTCAATCACCTGTTCCTCATCACCAGAATCACGAATCAATTGACTCCAGGACCCCGGTCTCGTTACGTGGCGCCGTTATCAACTAAATCAGATACATCGATTGACGGCACTTGTTCATTTCTATATTTAGTCAGTGATCTAATGGGGGCGTCTAATAATAGAAAATGCAGAATATCATGTGCAATGGGCGTGTGATTTGTTTGTGGTCGGTTTTTTTTTTTCATTTTTAATTTTTTTTTTGATGCTAGTCGAGGTACAGGATCTCAATCGTGTGGTTGTAAACAAGATAGGTTTTGAGTACGATTCCCACTCGAAGAAATCTTTTTTTTTTATTCTTTGCGCTTGTAAAGAGGCAAAATTCAGTATTAGATTCCGCAACTCAACCCGCAATGTCGCTAGAATTCTGCGGAGAGCGAGGAATGGAAGTGTCTAATGGGAACCTTGTATCGTAACACTTGGTTATAATCACAAATTTAAATATAAAATTTTATTTAGAAGGCTAGACAGAAGGAACCTTTTTTACCTAGACACTGAGTTCCCTACTTTTTCTAGACTTCGGCACTATATATAACATCCTATTCTAAGTATTGTTCATTAAGTGGTGGAAGTGTTCACATTCGTAATATTATAGTTTTTCTGTCTGATACAAGTATGCAAATGTGTCAAACGAGTGTGTCGTGGCGCTGTTGGTATCGATTTCTGTAGGTTCGATTCCTATTCGAGGGAATGGTTGATTATTATTTCCTGGCTCTCGTGGAGTTTAGTTCCACCATACAACATGTACCTAGTGTCTCAAAATATAGACAAAAATTTGGAAACGTAGTGTCCTAACACTATATTCCCTTTACAAACCCTATTATATGCGGGATACAGCGTGAAAATAAATAAAAAAAAAATAAAACCGGATATTTATCACCAAACTTTACCTATACCGATCTCGATAACAATGTGCATACTGAAAGTAAGTAATTAAAAATGTTCAAACATCATAAATTTCAGAACAACACTTTTAATGGAAACCGTATCTGTTCTTCCAAAACAATGCCCCGAAGATATATTTATAGGCAATAAATATGAAAGTTTAGAAAAATGGCCCAAATTTTTTAGATAATCGTCGTATCTTAAAAGGAAAGTCGTATAAAAATTAAATTACTTTAAAACACCTTAGGTTGTATATTAGCGTTTAAATTTTTTTTTTAGGTTCATACGTTATCTCGTATTGTAGAGTGAAAAAATCTCGTATTGAAATAAATATATTCCAAGACACTCTGTTCTCTCTCTTCTCGAGGGGATCAAACCCACAACCAGTCGGTTTTACAGTCACACTTTGTGCCGCTGCGCCACGACTGGCCTTACTAAATAATATTCTTTAATAAAATTGAGGTCTATTTTTATTTAGAAAACGTATAAAAATTTGATTACGTACTCCAGAACGTATGGCTTAGTGGTCAGAGCGCCTGGTCGGTTTCCAGGAGGTGCGAGTTCAAATCGCGCTACGTGCAATTTTTAATACGTTTTTAAATAAGTATTTTTCTTTTCTAAGTGTGGAATAACACTTTTAAAATGTAAAAAAAATTGAGGCCATTGTGGCGTAGAGGCACAAGCGTGAAATTGTAACATGGCGGTTGTGTGTTCTATCCTATGTGAATTATTTTCTTATTAATATTTTCATTTCTTCGCTCTGGCACCAAAGTAAAAGTCTTTTTCAGTTTTTTTTCTATCTTGGCTCCGTATCCACTGGTGCTTAATGCTGTTTGTAAGGACATCTTGTACATACTATACGTTTATAACTACGACACTAGCGCCATCTATTTCATTATAACTTAACTAGCAAACACTAAACTATCGATTATTGAGTTTCGGTTCTACAGTTTTGAGTATCGTCGCTAGATGGCGCAGTTATATAACTGTATGTGAATTTATTTTAGAAATGAGAATTATTATATTTAGCGTTTAGATATATTTCTTATAGAATAATAATATTTATACAATTAAAATATACAATTAAATTCAACAATTTAAAAGTAGATTTGGTGTTTTCTTTTTTTTTCATAGTTTCTCTTCTTATTGTTATTTAAAAAAAATGTATAGAAACGCGTTGATTTTAGGCAATAAATAAATAATTAATTTATTATGAATAATATAACAAAAGAACAAATTTTTATACAGAGCTATCTCTTGGTGATCACTGATACTATATAATAAATATCGATTCTTTGAAAAGTTTCGATATTTGCAATATAGATGGCACTGTCCAACTTAAAAGTGGTAAAATTTATGAAAAATGCTAACTGCTAACAATCTAATTTCTGTGATCTGGTTTATATATAATTCTTCAATTTATTCTCTTTAAACCGAGTTCAAAAAAGAAGGTTTTTAATTTGACATATATGTATGTATAAATTGACCTATCACACCCAAACAAGTTCTAAACCTAAATGTGTGTAATGTACTCTTGTTTGTCCACAAATTTCCCGAAAACTACGATCCATATCGAGATGTTTTTTTTTAATTTAAATGAGAAACATGCAAACCTAGATGACAGATTAAGTTTAATCAAAATCAGTTTAATAGTTTTGAGATATGGGTAGCTACGCACTTCTTTCTGGATGGGACATGTATAATATTGGTACCTACTTACTTAGATAAATAATTGTAATTGAAATTGTTTTTTTTTAATCAGCTTCACGCTGTATCCCGCACACAGCAAGGTAGGCAGCGGGAACCTGGTGTTAAGACACCGTCCCCCACTTTCCGCCGAATAATGGAGGCATTGCGTATTGAGTGGCGTAATTCAACATTGCGCGTTGCCTCGACACCAGAGCGAAGATATGGAAATATAAAATTAAATAAATATTTCATCACCTCGAGTGGGGATCGAACCCACAACTGGCCAGGTCGAAAATTGTTTTATTTTTTATTATATTTTTTGACCAAAAGGGTATAGGTAGAGAGCGTTTGGCATTCTTTCTTTCCCGCAAGATATTCATTCACCAATGATGAACCGCAAAATTCTATATTTCATAACAAAAGGTTGTGGGTTCAATTTTGCCTTAAATAGACTAATGTCAGTAGAACTTTAGATACTTTTATTTTCTTTAAATTACTTTACAATAACCAATCTTTTCAATGTGATTGCTTATACGGTACATGATGATACATTTTTTCAGTATCACGCTGTATCCCGCACACAGCAGAGTAGGCAGAGGGAACCTAGTGTTAAGACACTCTGTTCCTTACTTTCCGCCGAGTTCTGGAGGCATTGCGTGGTAAGTGGCGGAGTTCAACGCCGCGCTTTGCCTCGACACCAGAGCATAAAAGTAAATAAATATTTCATTTCCTCGAGTGGGGATGGAACCCACAACCAGTCGATTTTACAGTCACACTTTGTGCCCCTGCGCCACGACTGGCCTCTGATGATGATGATGATGGTGATGATACATGTATAAATAAAAACAAATAATTACACCTAACTTTGTCATTTCGTAATGTGTTGTAAAAAAAAACATATTTTCCCCAAAATGATTTGGTATTAAAAAGAATTATAATTTCAACTTTCACTTTACACATCGATTCGTTATTTTAGTTGTGTAATTGAATAAGTTAGAGTTCTTAGTCATAGTGCTATTATACAATTGAAACTAATTTGGCAACCTAGATTTAACAGTGTTTAATTTTAACACTATGGTTGTAGGTTCGATTCTCATTTAGGGATGAAGGAGATGGGATGTTTCTTATTTCTATTAAGCTTCACGCTGTATCTCTCATAAAGCAGAGCAGCCAGAGTGACCTTGGGCTAAGACACTCAATTGCTATTAACATACTTCTGCCATGCTTTTGGTCGTTAACAGCATCACGCTGTATACAGCAGAGTAGGTAGAGAGAACCTACTGTTAAGATTAGCCAGTCAGAGCCAGAGCCTCGTTATCAAAACGATGAAGATATCAAATGAAAATATTAAATATTTTTTTCTATGAGTGGAAATCGAACTTGCAACCGTTACTTTTACAGTTGCAGGCTTGTGTTTCTACGACAAGTGATTAATTATATTCAAATTGATGATTAAGTATATAAAACTATTTTTCATTTTTTTACTCCATATTTTGTAATGCTAACAATTTGAAGTGATAGTTTATGATATAAGTAAGCGTGTTCAAGCAAACAAACTCTTTTTTAAATCTGTAGTATGTGTATTTTTATATGGGGCCGTTCAAGTATTACGTAAGCAGTTTTTTTTGCAATTATTGACCCCCCCCCCCCCTCCTTCATTGTCATCAAAAATAAATCCTCTTAAAAATATTTCATTGAACACGTCAAAAATAAGCAAATCCAAGACCCCCCCGCCCCCCTACAGTGCTTACGTAATACTTGAACGGCCCCTATGAACAAAATAGGTTCCATAATATTTTTATTTACTATATACATAAATGATGGATCATTTTATTTGTAGAAAATATACTATAGTATTTTTTTCTTTTGATAACAGTAGTATCTTCTGATAAGCTGTTATCAGTGACATATTGGTACTTGATATGATACGGTTATTGAATTAATTTTGTTATAAAATAACAAATAAATAATAAATAAAAATTGACATTTATATTAACTTTAGCTTAATGATTTTTATATTGTTTGACTTGATTCATTATTTTTGTTAATCTCAATCAAATTTTGATAAGTTAAGGGTTCCGTATCTCCAAAAGTAAAAACGGATGAACCCATATAAAATGACTTCATTGTCCGTATGTTAAGACCACTTATCTCGAGATCACGTAGAGGTATCGAACTGAGATTAACATCAAATGTTGAGGTCGAGCCCCCAACCAGCTGTGCAAAGGGCATATAATAAATTTATGACAAACAAAAGATTTTACATAAGTAAAAACGAAATTTATCATATCTAAGTATGCATATCGCTACTTAATGATTAGAAATTACTTTTTTTTTTCAGCTTCACGCTGTGTCTCGCACACAGCAGGGTAAACAGAGAAAACGTAGTGTTAAAATATTCTGCCCCCCATTAAAAAGTACTTAGTTAATGTAGTTCGTCAGTAATTTAGTTAGTCGTGGCGCAAGGGCATAAAGTGTGGCTCTAAAACCGACTTGTTGTGGGTTCGATCCCCACTCGAGTAGATGAAATATTTATTTAAATTAATATTTCCATTTCTTCGCTCTCGTGTCGAGGCAAAGCGCGGCGTTGAGTTCTGTCACTCAACATCTCCAGAATTCGAGTAGAAAGTGGGGAACGGAATATCTTAACACCAGGTTCCTTCTGCCTAACCTGCTGTGTGAGGGATACAGCGTGAAGCTGAGAGCGAACGAAGGAAATTTTAGAGGCATTGCCTATTGAGCGGAAGAACTCAACAACGCGGTTGGCCTCAATAGATGTTACCAGAGCGAGGAAATGAAAATATTAACTATTTCATTTTCTCAAGTGGGAATCGAACCCACAACCTGTCACGTTTACAGTCGCTCCCTTGTGCTCCTGCGCCATGACTGACCTCAACTTATACCATACATTCAATTTATCCAAGGAATTCCTGCGATAAATAAAATAGAAAATGAAAATAAACAACTTCAAATATAAAAGTAAAAATTTTATTCCATAATTTATTACTAAAAAAATATAAGTGCTATAACACACTCAAGAAGTCGCTACATAGGATTAAGGAGTTGTTATCATTTTTTATATCTTATCTTATCAATCTCTTATCAATATACATCTTGATCAGTCGTGACTCTCAAGCACAAGAGTGCGACTGTAGACGCGACGGGTTGTAGGTTCGATACCAACGCTTGAAAATGAAACGGCCAACGTGGTAAACTAAATATTAATGAAAAAAATGTTTGAAATGATTGTCCAGTTAAATTTTTACAATTTTAACAATAATTTTACCTACTTTCACATCAAAATATCCTTATGTACATTAATATACATAATATTTTCATTTCTTCGCTATGGTAACGAGACAAAGAGCGGCGTTGAATTCCGCCACTCAACTCGCAATGCCTCCAGAATTTAGTGGGGAATGGAAGTGTTTTAATTGGAACGGAATGTTAATATCTTGACACTAGGTTCCCAGGTTCCCTCTGCCTACACTAATATGAGCCGGATACAGCGTGATGCTAAAAAATATCTATACACCTTTTTAAAATTAACTTTTTTTTTCATTCTGCTCTAAAATATTCCTTCTTCATAATGGTTTTAACTTTTAAGCTGCATATCGTCGCTTTGATTCCCGCGTAGACCAAATATTTATAAAAAAACGTTTGAAATTACTGTCCAGTTAAACTTTTATTTTTTTTTCAATTATTTTTACATACTTTCACTTCAAAATATTTTTATGTTCATTATTCTTAGAAATATATTTAAAAACACTTTGAATCTGTTCACCCGAAACTCTTTACTACGAAGTAAAGACATCCGTATCCCCTTTGTTGCTTAAGAAAATATTTTTTTTGCCATATCCTGTTTTTTCTGGCATTTTTTCTGTTTTTTTTCTATGGGCTACCTTGACCCATAATTGAGTAAATAATCAATCCTCTTGATAATTTCTCCGTTTTCTCTGTTACTTGCCGTTGCTTTGACTGTTCTGTCTTCCCCATGTTGGTGCTGTACGGTTAGAAAACGCTGAAGCGATCCCAGTAGGTGATTGTGGTGGGGACGGAGGTTGTAGGTTCGTGGCCGGATGGTACACCTTCGCCGACATTGATACGCCATCTGGAATTTTTTAATTTTCTCATGTTAATACAATGAATTGGGCTTTTCTTCTTTTATAACTAGATATCATCAGAAATATCATTTAGATATATAGTAAATAAGTCAAATGTAAGGTGAAAAATGGGAAAAATTTTGTTTCCCCTTTCCAGAGATACTCCGACAAGTTCTCTCTATTTTCGCTACACACTCTACCCTACCTTTATATATTTGCCTAATTTCAACTACTTATGTCAGGCAGTTTTGTCTGTCCGTTTCTTATACGGTGGTCTAATCTGACGAATGATTATACTAAAATTTACTTTTATTGTCCCGCATTAGCGGTCAAGCAGCGGCGTTGACTTTCGCCACTCAACACGTAATGTCTTGAATTTCATCGGAGAGTAGAAACCTATTGTTAAGACTCTAGCTCCCATTAAGGCACTTCCATCCCCCACTTTCCGGCGAATTCTCGAGACATAGCATTTTTAATGGCGAAATTCAAGGCCGCTCTTTGCCTCGTTTCCAGAACGAATGAAATGAAAATATAAAATATTTCAATTCCACGCGTGGGAATCGAACCAACAACAATTAACCACATTATCTTAACACAATATTCTCTCTCTCTATTCTACTATATTGCTACACTATGCTAGTATTGCTGTATTTTTTTTAAAGTGTACCTTTACTTTAAAATTGGTGTTAAAAAAGAAACAACTCACTGTTAGAAAATGATCGATTGTATGAATATTTAGCATTGTGGTCCTTCGAGGGCGGCATTTTGGATCTGAAATAAAAAAAAAATAGTTTAAAATACCATTTTACATATACTTATATATTTTTCAGTTTTACACTGTATATGATATACTTCTACTCAGCAAAAGTGTGGAACGGAGTATATTCCACTGGGGTCCTAGTTTAGGTCCTAGGGTCTTAGTTCCACACTTTCACAATACGCTATCTCAAAAATTTCGGAGTGTTTTCTCACGTAGTTCCCATGTTCCCTCTGCCTACCTAGCTGTGGTAATACAGGATACAGGGTTAAGCATTAGCTTAACACTGACTTTAAATTATAATATCTTTCGTTTCCCTTTATGTTAAGTAAATTTATTTTTTACTTTTTAGTTTATTTTTTGAAATCGGTTTTATTTTAGTTAAAAATTTATTAATTTTACGATTTTAAGTGATAAGTAGACCTTAAAAGGCTGCTTATCTAACGAGTAGGTTGTGGTTGACATTTTGGCATATTGATAACAGAGAATTTTTTTAATATAATTATATTATATTTTTTAAAGTCAGTTACAACAAGGGTACCTAACCTAACTATATACTACGTTTCTAAGCGATTGCCCCTAATTGAATGTATCTACAGTACATAAAAGATATAGACGACGAATCAAGATGAACGCCGGATGCTGTGCTCTCATCTCTCAAACGATTTACTGCATCTCAATACACAAAGGGATATATTACGGCATCGTAATTCCGTCCTTTGGCTGCCGATGATTTAATAAATTGCGGATTAGTCCTTTGTACTTTTTTGGAAATATCATCCCCAATTTTATCCTTTGAAAGGTATCTTCCGAATATTGTTAAAAGTTAATATTTGTTGGTATTTTTTTATGTATGGCCATTCGTAGCGCAGCGGCATGAAGTGTGACTGTAAAACCGACTGGTTGTGAGTTCGATTTACACTCGAGGAGATGAAATATTTACTAAAATTTATGTTTCCATTTCTTCGCTCTGGTGTCGAAACAAAGCGCGGCGTTGAGTTCCGCCACTCAACACATAGTGCCTACAGAACTCGGCGGAAAGTGGGGAACGGTGTGTCTCAAATAGGTTCAGAGGGAACCTCACGTTATCCTACGCTGCTGTGTGTGGGATACAGACTGAAGCTGTATAAAATAAAGTCTATCTAACTAACTAAGCAATATTAAAATGAAAATTATGTTCATAAATATATGAACGACGGAAGTAGTTGAAGTGTCTATATCAATCGTTTGTGATATAATTGAGGATGATTCGACCTACATACGACGAAAGATAACAATGATGGATCTAAGTTTGATATATTAGTTATGATTTATATGAGGAGTTGAGGCTGTCATTCGATAGTTGTAGGTTCGATTTCTGTTCTAGGAAATGAAGTATTTACTTCATTCTCGAATATATATTAGTACTAAATAGTCATTCCTCATCATTTCTTTGTTTTAGTATCGAGGCAAAATACGGCGTTGTGCTACTCAATGCGCAATGCCTCCAGAAGCGGAAAGTGGGGAATGGAATTGTTTAAATCGAAACATAGAGTTAAGACACTCTAGTGTCTTGACTCTATGTTCCTGGGGTTCCTCTGGCTACCCTGATGTATGCGGGACAGTAAAATAATTTAAAAACCCCTAGAATTGAGATTCTGTCTATAAAATTGAGTGATTGAGTTCTTGGTTCGACCTCAGATTGTGAACATGTTACTATTTTCATACTTCAATATTAGATATAAATAATCTACTTCTTATAACTTACAATATAAATATCAACTTCAACTATGAATTATTTAACTGATTAAACACTAAAATAATATAATTTTAACCTTCCGTATACACAATAGGCACTCTTTAAATACAGAAATGGTAATAATCACTAATTACTTACAATTATTGCTAACGGAAACGGAAATTGATAATTAACACTTAAAATAGTGAATCATCACTTAGCCCTTTACATTTCTTTGTTATGTTGTTTCTTTTTTTAATTTCAACTCGACGCTGTTTGTGGAACTCAACGTCGCAACTTATTTATGTTGTTAGCATCTCTGTAGTGAGATTTTTACAAATTTCCGCTACCCAAAGATAATTAGTAACAATTATCATTGGACAAAAGAGAATGCTATTTATTAAATATTTTTAACAATTTTAAAGTGTTATTCTAAACGTAGCGAGACTCGAACCCGCGCCTCCTGGAAACCGACCAGGCGCTCTGACCACTAAGCCACCAATTAACGCCGTACTTTATCTGATAAGACCCTGAAACCATTCCCCCGGTAAAGTATCGAGCCTGATACTACTACAACCTATCCGCTACTATGGTGTATAAAAATAAATATTTTTTTTACACTGTAACCTGCACTTAGCCAGGAAGGCAAAGGGAACCTGGGAACCTAGTTTAAATACACTCGGTCATCCACTTTCCGTCGAATTATCGATGCATTGAGTATTGAGTTGAAAATATTAAATATTTTATTCCCTAACTGAGAATTGAACCCACAACTGTCCAATAAATACGTCTCGGCCTCGTAAATAAATGTTAGTATATAAATTATAAAAGCCATTCATTCTATCACGCTAGATGGATATTAGTATAAGGTAGCAACTGTATCGGAACGTTTTCACACCGAACGCTGTGAGGAAAGTTTGCCTGCGTTTGAGCTATGGCCGTTGTTGTAGTGTGGATATGCCTTTATTTATTTTTTTTTACCTTACTCTGTATTACGCATATAGTAGGGTAGTTAGGAAACCTAATGTTAAGACACTCCGTTGTTCACCTGTCATACATTTTTTAGATATATTTGAATATTGAGTAACCATTGGGTTGTTGAGTTCTGCCAATCAACAAGCAGAATTTGTCTTAATGGGAACGAAGGGTTGTGACACTATGTTTTCAGGTTATGTGCTGGATACAGCAGAGAGAGTAATCGAATTGAACGTCTCGCTTTGCTGAATAGGCATCGAACCAACGACCGCCACGTGCGCCTCTTACATAAGAGATGTTTAACATTCTAATAACAAAAAAAAACGGCTAATTGTGAGTTGGACTTGCCCACTGATGACAGGATTAATTTAATAGGAACGTAAAATTTACAAAAGCTGACAGACTTAAGATTTCAGGCATAAGAACTATAAATACGAATTTGATATATTTTCTTCTATGACACATTTATAATTTTTCACTTTTTAGTTTTTTTTTCTTTATTTGTATTGTAAGTTCTCACTTCGTACTAAATTTTATAACTCTAAACTACTAACCCTTACATATGAAATTCGATGCGTTAATGCTCGTATCTTTTGATTGCTTTGACTAAGATTAGAAGCTTGATTTTCTCCATGCTTCAAATCTTGAGATAAACGGTCTTAACAAATGGACAACAATGTGAGAAAGGAATCCGTTTTTTGTCTTTTGAGGTTATGTACTGAATATAGTGTATTAGCTACACTCAGATCTAAATCTCCATATCCTCCTGTTACTGCACTTAGGGCCAGTTTCACCACTGGCTGATAAAGTCTCGGACAGTCTTATCTGCCAGATAAGCTATAACTTTGGTTTTATAGGTCTCGAATAGCAATATCTAGTAGATACACATTTGACACATGCATTTCTTTTTCCCGACTGCTAAGGAAGGGTTATGTTTTTCGCGCGTATCTTGTATGTATGTAATATTCTTTATTACCTGATATCTCCAGAACCGCCGAACGGATTTAAATAATTGAGGTATCGTTAGATTTGTCATAGCAGCCCAAATGTTCTTAGATAGGTGAAATTAAAAAAAATCAATCATGGTGGCTGTGGGACGCCATTGGACTTAGTGAAAAAAAATATTTTCGTTTCGAATACCACAATATGAGTATCAAATTCAAGAGGTCAATACGAAAATTTCAAAAAAGTACATCATGATTATCATTACTATAATAAATCCTAACAAAAAGAGAAAAAAAAAAAATATTTGTAAAAACAAAAACCCCGACTGCATAAAACTAAAAACAAAATAAACAAGCCCAATAGTTTATTAGGATTAACAGTCGGGACCTATAAGTAATTCTTTTCATCAATAAAATCTTTACCAGGAACCTCGCATAATTTAAAGAGGTCCCGATTGTTGTTAATCCTAATAAACTATTGGGCTTGTTTATTTTGTTTTTAGTTTTATGCAGTCGGGGTTTTTGTTTTTACAAATATTTTTTTTATTTACATATTTATCTGTCATTTTAAAATGTAATAAATCGTATGAATATCTACTATAGCTAGCTAGTATTATGGTTAATTAATGAAAAAATTATTCTTGAAACTATAAGATATAGTTATTTTGTATTTGATTCTCTTTCTGTATTAGTATAATTATTAGATTACTATCTGAAACTCTATTCGTAACTGGTGAAACTGGCCCTTACTGTTTTTTATTAACTTACTGTTTTATATTAAAAACGCACACAGCAGGGTAGGCTGAGGGAACCTAGTGTTAAGACACGCTCTACTTCCCTACTTTCCGCTAAGTTCTGGAGGCATTGCGTGTTGAGTGGCGGATCTCAACGCCGCTCTTTGCCTCGACACTAGAGCGAAGAAATGAAAATATAAATGTAAATAAATATTTCATCTCCTCGATTGGGAATCGAACTCACAACCAGTCGTTTTTGCAGACACATTTTGTGCATCTGCACCACAACAGACCTTAGTGTATATAATCGAATGTGTAGTGATATAATCGAATACACATACATAATAATATTCATAGGTTCATTCGTAAGAAATTCGAAGAAATAATTGATCGATTTTAAAGTACTAGCTAGGATACTTGAGCTTATGATAACTGTATATAGAGAATATGATATAAAATGACATACATATACAATGTTACATTATTCTTTTTTCCTTTGTATCTTGCGCATAGCAAGTTAGGCAAGGGAATCCTGGGAACCTAGTATTAAGACACTTCGTCCCCATTGACACACTTCCGTTCTCTCCTCCTCAAACTTTGAGTTTTATATATACATATATAGATTTTTTTCTATCGCAGTTATTTAAAAAAACAAACTGTCACATTTTCTATTAGATAATGATATATTATCACGACGTTTGAAAGAGGAGATAGCAAATGACATATCGAAAGCACAACGATAATAGTTTATCAAAGGTTTCTGCGTTTAAAATTTGATGCGTCTAGAATATTTTGGTCAAATATTCGATTTATAATTAAAATAAATATTTTAAAAACCCCGAACACAATAAGTTAAAATAGTATACAAATAATTAGCAAAAGAATGTCTTAATATAGTTTTTTAAATCATGGCTAAGAACACCTGATTAAGTAAACTTTAAAACAAAAACAATTCAGACATTCAAAATCAGTTACTCTGCTTGGGAGCTATAACATACACAACAACAAATACACACACTTATTCACACATAACCACTCACCTCTATTTCGTAGGGAGTTCAAATGAAATGAAAGGAACATTAGAGAAAAAATCTAAAAGAAATTTGCTATTTACAGAAGTTTTCTTTCAGAACGTGCTGAACCCATTGTCATATTTTTTAATCTATACCCTATCGAAAATGTAATTTAAAAATATATACAATATATATGCGTCAAATTGAGACTTTTGTCGACTTCGTCGGTCAATAAAAAAAATACAGTATATGTAGGTAAATTAAATTCCATTGTAAATTATAGACCTATTGATCGTGACGTATCCAACCGCATTCGTTGATAACAAAATAAAGTTACAACGTAATACGTAATTTTCTACGTATGTTAATATAATATATATATATATATATATATATATATATATATATATATATATATATATATATATATATATATATATATATATATATATATATATATATATATATATATATATATATATATATATATATATATATTTTAGTCGTACAACCTGATAAATATATAAACTCAGCTTCCGCTGTTTCCTAAGCATAGTAAAACTAAGTGTAAGATACTCCGTTCCCCACTTTCTGCCGATTTTTTTAATATTGTGTATAAAGTGGCGGAACTCAACGCCGCGCTTTGCCTTTTAAGACCAGGGTAATGAAAATATTTATTTCTATAGCGGAGCCCACAACCATTACTATTAGTGACTATGCAGTTCCACTGCGCCATGATGGTCTCAAATATTACATGATGATGTTTCTTATTAACGGAAAGTGGAGTTAAGTTATGGGTTTCACTCCTATTTGACGGGATAATTTATTTCCATTTCCTCGCTTTAATAAGAAGGTAAGCAAGGTAGGTAGGTAAGGTAAATACGACATCGAATTTCGCCACCAAACATCCAATGTCTCGAAAATTGGGATGTCCTTAGAACGTAGTATCCTAGCATTAGATATTAGCATATCATTTTTACCTATTTTTCTATATGCGAGATACAGAGAGTGGGGAAGAACCAAAAGAACAGACTTTTTTCATAATTTATAATATTAAAAATAAAATTAAATTAAATTAGCTTCACGCTGTATCCCGCACACAGCAGGGTAGGCAGAAGGAACTTTGTGTTAAGACACTCCGTTCCCCACTTTCCGCCGAGTTCAGGAGACATTGCGTGGTGAGTGGCGGACCTCAACGCCGCGCTTTGCCTCGATACCAGAGCGAAGAAATGGAAATATAAATGTAAATAAATATTAAATTTCTTCGAACCCACAACCAGTAGATTTTACAGTCACACTTTGTGCCCCTGCGCCACGATTGGCCTCAATATTAATATAAACACTGGTCTTATCCACACAAAACCAACCACACCAGCGCTTTGTTCAGCGCATACAACTTGCATATCTATTTATTTATGTATTTACTTTTCATCGGCGACAGCCATTTTGCTTATCACGTGATGAGATGTGTTTGTGAATACTAGATGTTTGATGTGTATTGCGGGATATGTTACATATATTTAACTATTGTATACATATTCTATGGTAGTGTACTGTAAATTGTGATAGATACTGGATAATGATGTACTAGTATATTCGTAAGCGCGATGGTTTTCAGTTTGAATCCCAGTTTAGGGGATGTGTAAATTATTTTCACTGTATTATGTGAGCGAGCCCGAACTTTAGCTTTGAAAAGGTTATTTTATAAAAAAAATCAGAGTTTCCGTCAAGTTTTTGTTACTAATATTTCTTTGGTGAAAAATTTCTGGGTCCTATAGACCCCTCTCTGCCATTCTTACCACGTTTTTTATATTGCCTATGCTGTATTGCCCGCAAAGGTAGAGAGAGGAGGAGAATAGAGTGTCCCAACACTAGATTCTTATATATATAGGGAATCTGCAAGTATAAAAAGAATTTGAGAAAATCAGACCAAAATAAACACATTTCATTCTCTTCCGTATTACATTAATACGTTCAGTATTAATCCGTAAATTTTTCACTTGATTCCCCTTCATTAAAAGAAAACGCCGATACGAATAGCCCCCTCTAAAAGAGACAATCACTAATTACTCACTAAGCTATACAAATCGCGAAAAATGTTTACTAATTTGCTAAAAAATGTATTTATATACATGTGTTCCGTAGAAAATATTGAAAATTCATGAAATTTTATGAAATAGAAACTATATTTATTGGGTGTAGTGAAGAGCATATTTAAGTTTATTTCAAGGTTTAATTGTTTTCAAATTCAAACCTGGACAACAAATATAGACATACAAGGAAAATTCCGCCATTCCGCCGTCGTTTAAAATCAATACCGATATATGTACCTAACTTAAGAATACTATTCAATAATGAATGCCTCTGTTTCGATGAAAAGCAGAGAAGAGTGTCTTGAATTTTCGCAAATTAAGATCCCCTAGTTACTTTTACAAGCGAATAAAACTATAAATATTTATAGATTCTACGTATAATTGGTGTGTAATAGGTACAAAATTAATTTTACTAAGAAAAAAACAATAAAAAATAATATATGATAAATAAAAAAAATCTTTAACATCAAAAATATGTAACACCAGTCAGTATACTTAATTATCTTTTAATACTCAAGAATAAAAAAATACGTATAACTAAATACTATAAATCTTAAACAGTTTTCACCCCACAATTACGGAACCCTAAAAATGAAAAAAAAAAACACTCGCCAAACGAACTTATTTATCCCGCTGGATTTAATAAGGATTTCTCAAGCCGAGTTACGACGAAGTTTTAATTTTTTTTTTCGTCGTAAATTCGTAATCTAGACGATATTTCGTCGCGAATTCAATTAGCAAGTAACAAACGTCTCGTTCGAGACTCAAAATAGACATTAATTAGAATAAATATATGAGTTTTTTTTTTATTTTAAAGTGTTATTCCACACTTAGGAACTAGTCTGGTTGGTTTCCAGGAGGCGCGGGTTCGAGTCCCGCTACGTTAAAATTTTTACACGTTTTCGAAATAAGTAAATATATGAGATTTTTGGGGGAAAATGGCATAACACCGTTTTTATAGGTTTTTTAATTGCACGCTGTATCACGCATGTAACACGGTATGGAGATGGCACCGAGACATTGCAGATTGAGTCTTAGATCTCAACATCGCGTTTCTAGATGAAAAAAAAATAAAAAGGATTCATCTCTATATCTTATAAAATAAGAACGATTTTTTTCTCTGTCTGGCCTTTCTATGTTATCTTCTTCTAAACCACCCAACGGATTTTGATGCGGTTTTCACCATTATGTAGAGTATTTCTCAGGGAAG
>DWQW01002830.1:0-25004 GCA_018249695.1 Heliconius erato demophoon
TAGTGGATGTCCAGAATATGAAAATAAACATCTACCCAAATTTCACGTTTCTACCATCAGCGGTTACGGCTCTGCGTGCGTCTTACCTCAGTCAGTCAGCACAAGTCCTTTTATATATATAGATTATAGTATCTTATACCTAATGAGCCTCCAGTTGTGACGCAGATGCACAAAAGTGCAGCATAAAAGTGACAGGTTATGGGTTCAATTCTATCTGGGAGAAATATAATATTTAATATTTTGCCGGCGGCGTTGAGTTTAGTCGAGCTTGTGCCTTCGCGCCATGAAAGCCTTAATAGATATATATAGTTTTTCGTATGATAATGTCCAGAGATTCTTTTTTATTGACCCATTTTTTATCGTATACAACCATATACGATAAAAAATGGGACATATATCTGACTATTTCAAAATATATGCGCATTTAGACTTTATGCGATCCAATTGAGAATGAATATGAAAAATGAACACTTAAACGCTTCTAAACAGTAGAAAATAAAAGTAACAGAACATACTTTTCAATTTATGAAAACTTTCCTTTAAAAAGTTGCTGTCGTATACAAATAACTATGATAACGATATATTTTGTTATTTGCTAAGTTATAACTGAGTTTGTAATAAATATGTAAATTTTACTATATTGGTTGCGGCTTCAAATCTCAATTTTCGGATTGACTTTTTACTATTTGGCAGAATAGACCTAGTGTTAAGACAATTCAATCCAGATATTGCGTATTCAGTAGCGGAACTTAACGCCGCGTTTTATTATGGTAACTGAGCGAGAAAATAAAGATATTTCCAAATTTATTTATTTATTTTGGTTAAGTCTATTCGGACTGCAGGCCGTTGACTATTATAGAGATGAGTATAGCGTTTGACTGTAAAATCGACGATTATAGGTTCGATTCACACTAGGCTTTGATTTGTGCCAAATAACACGAGATGCCTCAAATATTGAGCGAAAATTGGGGAACGTATAAATACCCTGCTATATGCGGGATACAACGTGAAACTAAAAAAAAAACTAAAAGGAATCTTTTTTTGGCAAATCCATATTTCCCCTACAATTCGTAGTTTCCATCCAAAAACAAAAACTATAAGTGATAGTAAAAGCGCTTAAAACTAGCATTCGCCTAGTTGTTTTTTCAAAGTTCGTCCAACTTAGCGGCAATAACGATTTTGTTAATATTCTCTGGATATTTGGATTGAACAGTGTGGGGGTACTCGTGGGTACACACGAGGGTAACGTTGGGCTTTTCTAGCTTGTTTATTATTGAAGACGCTATATTTTTAACTTAACTTCACGCTTTATCCCTAGCGGGGTAGTCAAAGAGAACAGAGCGCCAAACGCGCTATGGTCTCTACATACCTCTTTCGCCTCGTCCACTGTCAACAATCTCTTCAAACATGCCCTCCGGGGGGTCCTCATGCTTTTTTACGTGACCTTACGCCAGTATCTTTGATAATTGTGTTTTGAAGTTCGACCGAAGTCTCCCCTACCTCTCTTACCTCTGATACATTTTCACGTTATTTTTGTTTTAAGAAATTCGCAAATATGTTTTGATTAAACAAAATTCAAGCGCCATATGGCGAGTTAGGCAGAGGGAAATAGGTTCTGTATCCCTCACATAGCAGAGTAAGTTGACGGAACCTGGAAACTTAGTGTGAGGTGTGACTGCAAAACCAACTGGTTGTGGGTTCGATCCCCACTCGAGGGGATGAAATATTTACTTAAATTTATATTTCCATTTCTTCGCTCTGGTATCGAGATTAAGCGCGGCGTTGAATTCTGCCACTCAACACGCAATGCCTCCAGAATTCGGCAGAAAGTGGGGAACGGTGTGTCTTAACACTGGGTTCCCTCTGTCTACCCTGCTGTGTGCGGGATATAGCGTGAAGATAATTTAATTTAATTCTTAAGTGTCTAAATGGATATGAAGGTACAAAGAGAGGAGCATCTTAAAAATGAGTATCCAAGAACCTCCCCACTTTCTGCCAAATGTAGAGACAGCACGTGTTGAAAGCATTAACCAGTTACAATTAAAACAGTGTATAATAATAGTAAATAAATAGTATAAAAATAGTAGAATGGAAATCGAACCCACGTTTTTAGCCTCGCTTTGAAACATTACTTTCATAATAGTTTCATCTCTTGGATCTTCTCCAGCAAAATCTCTTGATGAATCATTATCAAGAGATTTCTTTATCGAAATATACCTCCGTATGTTCACACACAATAGCTATTTTAGTGGCATTTCCTTTCCTATAATGAAAACCGTTCGACAGCTGTCCTATTTTATTAACGGCTATAAAACTTATATCTGAAATAGAAATAATATTAACGCTCTTTCTTTCGATTGCTTTTTTTTCTTTTTTATTGCTTCACGCTGTATCCCGCACATATCAGGGTACGCAAAGGGAACCTAGTATTGAAACACTCTTTTCCATTCCCTTCTCTACTTTCCACTGAATTCTGGAGAAATTGGGAAAAATCAATATAATTTCAATTTCTTGATTGAATCCGAGGCCGGTCGTGGCGCAGCGGCACGAGGTGTGACTGCAAAACCGGCTGGTTGTGGGTTCGATCCCCACTCGAGGAGATGAAATATTTACTTAAATTTATATTTTCATTTCTTCGCTCTGGTGTCGAGGTTAAGCGCGGCGTTGAGTTCTGCCACTCAACACGCAATGCCTCCAGAATTCGGCAGAAAGTGGGGAACGGAGTGTCTTAACATTAGGTTCCCTCTGTCTACCCTGCTGTGTGCGGGATACAGCGTGAAGCTAATTTAATTTATTTTTCTAAACTAAAGGAAATATTGAAACTGTCTTTACTTTAATTTAATTACCGTGATCGTGATTGATGGTAATTAACAAGAATCGAGTGTATCAGGTCAGGTGTATCGTACATCAAAGAAGGTGGCTATGGCGACCGATGTCTGTTCGTGTATATCGCTATCATGTGACAAAGGAGTTAATTAGATATGTAGAGTTGATTGATAAGCAAGTTTAAATTAGTGATTATAAAAATCCAAATATGTATACTATTTATTATTTGCTTACAGCGAATAATTAGGTTCTACTGCTCGTACCAGGGTGAATAGAGGGAACCTAGTAGGGACCTAGTATTAAAACACTCCGTTCCTGTTAAAACAATTCCGTTTCCCACTTTCCGCCGAGTTCTGATGGTACTGTGTGTTATGTGGAGGAATTCAAAAAAGCGAAGCGAATTGAAGAAAAAAAACATTTGCATTTAATAGCACAAAGTGGCGTTCGTTCTTAAAAATGACATGTAGTGTATGGAAAGAAAATATTAAATATTTCATTCCCACGAGTGGGAATCGAACCCACAACCGTCGCGTTTATACACTTGTGCTCCTGCCCCAATACATATATTAGATACATATATGTATAACCATAATAACTATTTTCGTGGGATTTGAACTCGTAACTATCGTGATTAAGGATCATTCTATTATTAGATAAGATGACAAAATAGCTGCAGGAAGGAATGTACTACGGCTCATACGATGCATGCCGCGTCTGTCTGGATGACATTGGAATAAAGTTAACGATACTACACACTGCTGTTTTGTACGGTAATTTTTTTTGTTTTACCGCTACGTTTAAATTTATATATTTTTTTTTGTTTCTAAAACAGTATTTTCTTTCTTTCTGATACGGCAATTATAACATTTTCAATGTTAAAAATTTCAGAAATAGGAAATTAAATTACATAGAAAGAAAAAAAAATTAAATTGAAATATATGTTTTCATATTTTTTTGTATAAACCAAAGTTTGTGAGGGTGGTATATTTTTATGTTTTTTTAATGAGAAAATAGATTTAGGTTATGAATATCTCAAATGTAGTCTATATATTTTATGGTAAATGCCTCAACTATTAAAAAATACTTTATTATTAAATATTGTTTAATAAATTATTTTTATTTATATACCAGAAAAATAATTCATAGTGGTCAATTTCCGTGTAATTATATTTTTACATTATTGTCATATACTGAAACATCTAACAAAATTTATTTTTCTTATTTTTGGTCATTATAACGAGCGAAGCGAATAGGGAATAGCAAATAGGTAACACATGTTACAAAATTGACGTGAAACTCAGTATTATGATTTTTAAAACATTAATCGTTGACTAAATATTTCGATAATTGAGCGAAGGTTTGGGTATCGAGTGCCTCCTTCGGTAAAGAAAAACGTATAAAAAAACAATAAAATAAAAAAAAATACTTAATTTTTTTCAAGAGAATATTTACATTGAAGTTAGCCGTCCGTATGTATAAAGCCAATAATAACTAAGCCCTGGCGCCGGGTGCTTCGTTTTATCCACAATCTTGTTTAATTAAGTGTATAGATATTTTACAGCCTCTGTAAATAAGATGTATGTATATTTAGAAACTAAGACGTATTATGGCTGTGTTTCACACAAATTGACACTAATTTTGTGATTTAAATTATTAAGTACACTACTTTTGGAATGATGTGTAATATATCTTTACTGTAAGGTTGAGAGAGATCAAAAAAAAATAAAATAAATTGATGAAACACAAGGTATGGAGAAAAAAAAATTGTTTGTTGAGTAGCGCAACTCAACGCCGAGCGTTGCCTCAGACTTTCTTGGTCACACGTTTATTTTAAATATTCTCCTTATTACCTATTGCTATGAATTTGCATTTTTATTAAAAGGGTGCGTCAATAATATAAAAATTTAGTTTTATAAAAATGGCAAACCTCACATTATCTATGAAGTCCTTTGGTGATGACAACAGTGACATAATGTAGAACCCCCTTCTTTTCAAAAAAAGGAAATCAGTTAAAAACATTTAATTTTTGGAAATAACAATTACAGTTCTAAAATAATTGCGATAAAATTATTTCATATTTTAATAAAATTTTGTTTGATCTCTTTATTTGTGCGGCTTCAAGAGTATCTGTTTCCGTTATCAGGTTTCAAGACTAAGTTAACAACAGAGCAAATATTAGTTTAGTAATTTTAGTATACGCCCACAACGTATACGTCCTGCTAATATGGATGGATAGGTTATGAAAAAACGGTTTAATGGGGTCCATTATACCACAAATTATAGGGACCCTCAGCCGTCGTGGCTAACACAATACAGCGTCGACGGTTTTGGGTTAGATTCCCATTGTAAGGAGTGCATTATTTTCATTTTTCTCGCTCTGATAAGAAGATAAAGCACAGCGTTAAATACCCCTAATAAATACGTTGTTTTGAAAAAATTGGTCGGAGCGAGAGGGAAGGAGTTTATTAACACTAGACTACCCTGCTACAAGCGGGATACAGCGTGAAGCTGAAAAAAAAAAACAAACCGATCTAATATCACCTTAGGCTACATCATCAATTCCCTAATTTTCTAACTACTTACTATGCAAATGAAACTTAAATAACACGGTATCAGTAGAACACTTTGTAAAGTGCTGTCATTAAGGGTGGACACTAAACGCGTCGTGGAGCGGACGATGGTGCACGCTAGCTCTAATTAATCAATACATAGTTCAATGGTTGTCAAAGTTGTTGTTATTATGGCTTTTTTTTTAAATTATATTGTATATTTTTTCAATACATATTTAATTCGAGAGAGTTTACCTAAATTTATGTTTAAATTTCTTCGCTCTGGTGTCGAGGCAAAGCGCGGCGTTGATTTCTGCCACTCAACACGCAATGCCTCCAGAATTCGGCAGAAAGTGGGGAACGGGGTGTCTCCATACTAGGTTCCCCTTCTTACCCTGCTGTGTGCGGGATACAGCGTGAAGCTAAGATGTAAGAATACATAGTTCACCCTGCTACAAAAAAATATCTATATATCTAGAGTATCCTAATATTTATCAATCTTCACTGTAGAAAATAAACATATTGGGTAGCTGAAGCTGACACATTACTTCATGTAAGTGGAAGAAGGAAATAAAAATATTTTGATAGATAAATATTCTCAGATAAGGAGCAAATCAGAAATCTCAGTTACGTCAAAATGTTTATACAGTATTTAGATTTGTCTGGAGAAAGCGATTCATAGTATTATCCTGTTATACAATGTGAAAAATATACTCACAAAAAATGGTGTATCAAAATTGATACTTTGTCTCTGCATTTTAAATAATTATCATTTAATCTCATAAATCACAATGGAAAAACATTTGTAATATTTTAATCAAACCTATTTTTGGAGTTAACAATTATAATTTTATTTCCATTTTCTTTTCAAAATCTCATAAACTAACCACAAAAAAAGTCAATCCCAAAAAATATAGGTTTTTTTTAAATATGACACGATTCTTTTGTCCAGGACATACCATAACTTAAAAAAAATGTCGTATACATCCTTTTTTTTCAAATTCCCAATTAACCAAAACTTTGAGAACATTATGTCACCGGTGTGACCCATTAATTAGTAACACCACAAATCGCTCGAGTACAGCTCGCGTTAGACACGTCCAGCTTGATTCATCTGTTGATCCTTTGCTAAATGTGTGATACTTTGTACGCCTATTATTAGGTCTAGATAGCTACTCAATCAAGTCTAGATCAGTTGTAAATAAGCTAGATTATTTATTTTACAAGGCCATTGTAGCGCAATGGTTTAGTGTTTAATTGTTAACATGATAGCTGTGAGTTCGGTTGCTTTTCTCGCTCTGGTAAAAATAAAATGCAGAATTGAGTCTCGCTACTCAATTTGCAATGTCTCGAATTTGTGTTCAAAAAACACCACTACAGTAGATTCGAAAAAAAATCAAAATAAGACGTTCTTTTAAATAAAGCAAGAAAGTTGCTTTAAGCTCTTTCAGCTCTTTCGGAAGTGGTAGAGAAAACCTAATGTTATTACATTTCGTTCCGCATTTTCCTCCAAATTTTCCAGAAATTGCGTGTTGGGTGACCTGATCACCGCGCTTTGTCTTATTACCATAGCTAGAAAATAAAACTTATTCATTATTCCAAGTGGTAATCGAAACTACAACTGCCAGTTAGTAAGACGCTGTGCCGATACTCTTGACGGCCTTATATTTTATTATTTTTATTAGCTTTACGCTATATCCTGCACACAACAGAGCAGGCTGTCAGTTTCCCTACCTGACTACCCAGTGTTAAGGCACGTCCGTTGCCCATTTTCCGACAAATTCTGGAAGCATTGCGTGTTGAGTGACAGAATTCAATGCCGTCTTTACCAGAGCGAGGAAATGAAAATATTAAATATTTCGAATGGAAATCGAACCCATAATCTGTCGCATTGGCAATAGTACGCTTGCACCCCTGCGCTAGTACTATCCTTTTCATAATGTAATTTTCTCTATATATTTGTTTATTAAATCGCTTGTAATGAGGCAATATAGATTATTAATACGACATCTGGAGATCGGTTATTGTATGAATTTCAAATCGTGCATTTCACGTAAAGCAATGGACAGCATGTTTCCTACTGTTTTGCATATACAATGTAAGTTTGCTCTGGAAAATCCAATTTTAAATGACAACACTAAAATCTTATTTTATTAAAGAATCTATATGTAAAAGTTAAAGAATATTGAGCTTATAATGTAAAAGAATATTGTTTATATTATTGTTTAAATTATTACTCATCCAGTATTACTTAGAGAAATTACGTTTTGATCAGTGTGGCAACTCGTAATTGAACTTGAAAGACACTCCGTTACCCACTTTCCCCCGAGTTGTGGAGGCATTGCGTGTTGAGTGAGAACTCAACGCCGCGCTTTGTCTCGACACTAGAGTGAAGAAATTAAAATGTAAATAAATATTTCATCTCCTCGAGTGGGGATCGAACCCATAACCAGTCGGTTTTACAGTCACAATTTGTGCCCCTGCGCCACGACTGACATCTAGCCGATACGTTTACATTATTACTTTTTTAAGTCCAAATTTTAGGCATCTACCGAGGCAATAAAATATAGAAAGTAGAAACAAAACTAAACGAAATAATTAAAAGTTTGAAAATCTACGTCTCAATGGCTCCTCGCCAAACTTAATGTACCTCTGAAATCATAAAACTACATCAAAGGCTACTTTTTCGGAGCAACGGCAATAAAGTGTTATACTTCCAAAATATCATTATTAGAATGACTATATTTTGTTGCAAGCATATCTTTTGAATACTTTTCTTAGCTTCATGCTGTGTTCCGCACATAGCAGGGTAGATAGAGGGAACCTTGTAGCCAAATTTTAAGTAACACTTCGTCCTCCTAAAAGAACTCCGTCCTCCACTTTCCACTGATTCTTGAAGGCGTGTTAAGTGACGTATTTCGCTTTCATATGGCAGGGTAGGAAGAGTAAGTCAAAGTGTTATGACACTCTGTGTCCCATGCAACGCCGAGTTTTTGAGATATTGCGTGCTGAGTGATGGAACTACACGCTACGCTTTATCTTGTTACCATAGCGAGAAAATGCACATCCCCAAGAATAGGAATCAAACCCACGATGATCCGTTATACAGTGCTGCAGATTGTTTCACCAAACACGTAGAAATGAATGAGAAATACTAAATAATACATTGTTATATCTAGAACAAAGGCACCTTATACCAATTCCTAGAACGTCTTTTCCTAATATGATTAGTTTAGTTCGTGTGAACTCGACAAATATGTACTCGCACCTATAATCTTCTCAGTAAATAAATTACGTTTTCGCACTAAAGTTTGGAATATATTTCACTAACTCCATTTATATATTGTGATGATGGTTGTCAATTCAATTCCTATGTGGGTAATATCGTTTTTTTTCTTATGTATTTAGCACGATTGGGCTAGTCGTAGCGCTCATGCTTGCAACTGTGAATAGGATAGGCTGTGGGTTCGATTCTCGCTCGAGAAAATGAAATATTTAAGATTTTCATATCAATCTTTCGTAACTCAACACACAATGTCTCCAGAATTCTGTGGAAATTGGGAAACGGACGTGTCGTAATGGGAACGATTTGTCTGAACACTAGACTCCACGGTTCTTTATGCCTCCTGCTATCAACAAGCTTCACGCTATATACTGTGCGGTATACAGCGTGAAGCAAAGAAATGTAAAAAAACATGAACATGAGACTAATTATTCAGTAATATAAGTTTTCTCCATGAGGCCAGTCGTGGCGCAGGGGCACAAAATGTGACTGTAAAATCGAATCGATTGGTTGTGGGTTTGATCCCCACTCGAGGAGATGAAATATTTACTTAAATTTATTTACCATTTCTTCGCCCTGGTGCCGAGGATAAGCGCGTCGTTGAGTTCTGCCACTCAACACGTAATGCCTTGACAATTCAACAGAAAGTGGGGAACGGAGTGTCTCAACACTAAGTTCCCGCTGTCTACCCTACTGTGTGCGGAATACAGCGTGAACCTGATTTATTTTTGTTTATTTTATAAGTTTTCTCCAAGATTTTTTAAACAAACATCAAACAAACAAAAGGGAATGCTCGAGCTGATCGCGTGTTTAATTTGCAACCTTAATTTATACCCCAATATTTTGATTAACGCTCCTATAGAAAACAATAGGAGGGCACAATCAAGTATAAAGAATTGTTTTAGTACAGAAATTTCAAAGGGGATTAAATGGCTGGTTTCCTCCGAACAAAACCGTCTATTCTTTGTTTGGCAAAAGTGAAATTCAAAAGACCTTTCCGGTCCTTTTTTGTTTATTATAACGCCAAAGAAATCGTTTAAGTTTAAGAAAACGATGGCCGGACAAAGGAAGCTGTGGAGGGGATGGTGAATTTTAATAAATATGGCAGGAAGTAGACTAAAAATTATATGAGGAGTGAAGCCATGGGTCGAAATGACCACTTAACGGTCTGCTAATGGCGCCAACATATGTTCTCAGTACATTTAACATTTAGGACTGAGTGTCTGGGGATAGCCACAATTTTTTTTAATGTTTATCACAATTTTTAAAGAATAATAATTGCTTTTTTATTTTTGTTCATTTATTTTTTTTCTCTCTCTTAGGGTCCCGTACCTTTTAAAGAAAAGAGGATTCCTTATATAATCACTTTGCTGTCCATCCGTCTGTCTGTCTGTTTGTCAAGAGCCTTTACCTCAGGAACGCTTGGCGGTCTCAAGTTGAGATTCAAACAAAATCTACGGTCCCTTGATTTCCTAAAAAATCGTATTTCAACATTTACTTAAAATATATATGGCCGTTTATATCGCAAAAAAACGCGTATTTTGACACTCCAAAAAGGAATCAAAATTTACCATTAAAGGCTGTGGCACGTTTAATATGTTGTACATAATATATGGAATACGTTGACTTATACCTGAATGAGGCCAGTCGTGGCTCAGCGGCACAAAGTGTGACTGTAAAACAGACTGGTTGTGGGTTCGATCTCCACTCGAGGAGAAGAAATATTTACTTAAATTTATGTTTCCATTTCTTCGCTCTGGTGTCGAGGCAAAGCTCGGCGTTGAGTTCTGCCACTTAACACGCAATGCCTCTTGAAATCGGCAGAAAGTGGGGAACAGAGTGTCTTACACTAGATTCCCTCTGCCTACCCTGTTTTGTGCGGGATACAGCGTGAAGCTGATTTTTTTTTATCCTTGAATGAAATTATAACTCACAACTGCCATTATCAGTAACGCGTCAGCTATGCCACTAGGGCCAAATAAAAGACTTATTTAAGTAATATATATTAGTTAAACAACTTTGAGACAAACTGATGTTCATTCAAGTCAAGTTTTAGCAGTTTGTACCTATAAAGATAAACTGTAGTTGGCAACGTGAAGTCGAATTAAATTTAAATATGCTGCTATATTTCTTTCATTTCCAAAGGTAGAATATACTTATTATATTACTAAAAATGATATATTTATTTTTCTTAGCTTCACGCTGTATTTCGAATAAAGTAGGGTAGTGGAGGAATCTTTAAGACCCGTTAAGATACTCCGTTCTTCACTTTTTATTTAATTACATTGACATTGGGTGGTGAAACTCAACGCCGTTCGTCTTATTATACACCAGAGCAGAAAATAAAATAAGTCATTGTCTCTAGTGGAAATCGAACCTACAACTGTAACATTTACAGTCAGATTTATTTTTTATTTATTAGCTTCACGCTGTATCCCGCACACAGCAGGGTAGGCAGAGGGAACCTAGTTGTAAGACACTCCGTTCCCCACTTTCTGCCGAATTCTGGAGGTATTGCGTATTGAGTGGCAGAACTCAACGCCGCGCTTAACCTCGACACCAGAGCGAAGAAATGGAAATATAAATTTAAGTAAATATTTCATCTCCTCGAGTGGGGATCGAACCCACAGCCAGTCGGTTTTGCAGTCACACCTCGTGCCGCTGCGCCACGACCGGCCCCATGTCAGATGCTTCATATTTAAAACATATTCCTATTGAAACTACCAAAAATATTATAAGAACCAACTTGCCCCACATCGCGTTACAAAGAAAAGCTTGACACTACAACGCCAGGTGCATTTTACATTTATCTTTGAGTAACGCCGTAAAGAATAATTAAAGCACCCCAAAAAGTTGTTTTTAAGTGTAAATCACCGCGAACGGCCGAAATTACCCTTCTTAGGGTAAAATCACTTTTGTTAATTCATCTTTCCGGACTTAAGTGGGGTAGCATCGCGATACAAGCGGTTTTTAGCTTAATTATTATATTTTTAAGGGTTGAAATGGGGTATAGACGAGGTGAACTGACAGGTCTATTATATAGGATGGTATAATCATATGGGATAGGGTTCAAATCTCAGTATATACTATATTTCAACTATCTACAAGTAACATTGTAGAGCAGGCAGAAAGAAACTTCGTAACCTAATGTTTTTTTTTTCTACTACCCTTTATTTTTATTGTTATTTCTTAACACTACAGACACTTGGTCGGTACCCTTTTTAAATGTATTATTATATCTAATTTCCTTATCATATATATTAATTACATTATCGTTTACATACAATTAATATATATAATAAGAAAATTATGTTTTTTACTTTACATTATTTTACCAAATTTTACTTAGATCTAAGGTTAAGCAAATGTCTATATATGTATATTTAACAATTTTTCACATTACAATATATATTTAATTACATAACTATAAATAAGTACATGCTAAAATTTTATAATAATTGATAATAACCTAATGTTAAGACTCTCCGTTCCCATTAAGACACTTCAATTCCCTATTTTCAGCTGAATTCTGAAGGCATTGTTTTTTTTAATTATCATAAAAAATCCCGCACACAGCATGGTAGGCAGAGGGAACCTAGTGTTAATTCACACCGTTCCCCACTTTCAGCCGAATAAATTTGATGATTATAATATTACTTTTTCAGTCTCCATTTCAACGGTAAAGTACATATGTGCTATATTATGTGCTTACAAAGCTTGGGCTAGCTGCCAGATCGTGTCACGTGATAAAATTTCGTTTGATATTCGTTTATAGTACAGTAGTGCTTCCGTGTCAGTTTTATTATGCTGTTAGTATGTCATAATCTCTATATATAATAAGACAGTAAAAATATTTTGTCTGTACATTTAGTAATTTTGACTGAAATGGATAGAGGGACACTTAAAAAGAATAATAGAAAGCAAAAAGATTTTTTTTTAATTTCTTGTCTCTGTCGATATACTTTTGTCCGCATTTTTCTCTGAAAGTACTGAACCGATTTACTTAAAAATTTCACCAATTGCTTTATTTTAACTCAACTTAACTACTAAAGTTTAGTTCATCAAAATCGGTTCATTAAAAAAGAAGTTATCGTCATTTGAATGAACTCAAGACATTAGTTTGCCTGCGAATATTATATAGCAATCGCGCTGGTATGACCCTGGCTAAAGAATGACATTTGAAACGTCTGGTTTATATGATTGTTGATAAAAATATATATTTTTGAAGCACTATTATATAATATTTTATACAATAAAGTAAACAAAATTGAATTGTTAGTGGAGATTAACTTCATAAATCATAATAGTTAAGTTTAAGTCGTAATTAATTCACCACAGAGATAAAAAACGATCTTGAAAGAAATATCAAGTAAATACAAAGATATTTTGGGTTGGTTCGTTCATATAATATATGTAACTAATTAAACTACTAATTGCATATCCAGGAGTTAATATGCAATTAATACAGTTATTTTACAAAGGATATTATGAATCCTACAACCTAAATTAAATTATTCACTGACATCAGCACATTTAACAGAATTTTAGAATTATGATGAGACGTATATTATATAGGTAAAAAGAACATAAAGTTACAAAAATATATACGTGTAATACATAATTAGCCTTATGTATATTTTATAAATATCAAATATCAACAATTGGTCGCATTTTTTTATTTAAAACAATCAAAAATTCTTTGACGATAATGTCGTAAAAAAATAATATTAGAAGTCATTATAGTTGTCAATCAATTGTGCTTATTAAATCTGTAATCATGTATTTTAAGCGGGCGAAGCCGTGGGCGAGCCGCTAGTGTCATATAAACTTTAAGACACTCCGTTCTCCACTTTCTGTCTTTTTTTTGAAATATTAGGCGTTAAATGGTGGAATTTAACGCTGCACTGGGTAAACTAGAGAAAATGGAAATGATTTTAATACAATCATTCTGCCAATCGGATCGAATCCACAACCCTCTCTTATTAGTTTTCTCTTCTTATCAAGAATTATTTGTTTTTTTTTTATAAATTATTGACTTTTCAAAGTAAACAGTTTTTCTTTTTCTATAAAAAAACAGCTTCATGCTGTACCCCGCAAACAGCAGAGTATGCAGAGGGGAACTAGTATTAATACACTTCATCTCTATTCTCCGATGGATTCTGGAGAAATAGTGTGTTGAATGACGGAACTCAACGCTACCCTTTTCCTTGACATCAGGGCGAAGAAATGGGGAAGACATATTAATTTAAATAAATTCATTTCCTCGAATGGGTTTGATCCCGAACTCACATCCACCACACCATCCACACGACGGGCCTGCTCTTTCACACATATCGATATACTGAAAGATATATATAAAAATATATCTTTCAGTATCCACTCCAAGACTGCGTTTATTGAAAGCTAATAGAATCTGTTCGTACGTCAACTCGCTTTCAAATATTTCTATAGATAACTATTTGTACAGATTAGACTAACATTGTTTTTTTAATTGTGGAACCCAAGGGTTTGTGTATGTAACTTAACTAGGATAATATACGTACTTACTTACGCTTTCCTGCACATACACACACACAAGCAGAGTAAGTACAGGGAACCTAGTGTTAAGACATTGAGTTTTCTAATTTCTGCTTATTTCCCTTACTTTTCCTTACTTTTATAGCCACATCGCCAAACTATACCTAAACGCGTTTTTCTTTTGAAACTTTTTAGTTGTTATAAATTTTAAAAAAATGACTCTAGCAATAAATACCTATTGTGAATAAAAATCAGCTTCACGCTGTATCCCGCACACAGCAGGGTAGGCAGAGGGAGCCTAGAGTTAAGACACTTCGTTCCCCATTTTCTGCTGAATTCTGGAGGCATTGTCTGTTGAGTGGCGGAACTCAACGCCGCGCTTTAGCCCGACAACAGAGCGAAGAAATTAAAATATTTATTGGGTTCGAACCCTCAACCAATTACGTTCACAGGCACACACTTGATAACCTGCGCCACCACTGGTCTTAGTGTGTAAAACATCAAAATATATTTCGCTTACATTCAACTACAGTCATGTAAATAGGTAGCCTGAGTTAAACCTAGATTTACTTTAAGCTAAATTAGTCCTTCTAAAGCATCCTTTCATTGTTTTGTGGTTACCTAAGACTAGTCTAGCTTTAACTCATTCCAGTTACATTTTCACTATTCGTAAATAAAATACACATTCTACTGTAAAAGCGACTTAAGTGGCATTAAAGTTAATTATAAATTTAATTTTATTAGGTAGAGGTATACTCGTACACAATTATAAGTAGTAAACTGGATGGTTATGGGTTCTATTCTTACTCAGGGCTATGAATAGTTTACAAAATGTTTTAGGCCATTCGTGTCGTAGGGGCACAAATTTGAAAAAAATATCCCATAAATATTACTTTTTAGAAAAAGTATAAATTATTATTATTTTTGAACACAGCGGGATTAGAGCCCGCGCTTCCTGGAAGCTGCTCAAGCGCTCTGACCACTAAACCATACGGTCTCATCTAGTTATGTCGAAACTCTTATACGCACTCTTACAACTTACTTAGGCTTTTAGAATTTCTATAGGAGGTAAAAAAAAAAATTGTAACGAGCATATAAAAAAATTCAACGTAGTTTGAAAAAAGCATATTGTGGCTTAATAGACAGTGCCTTTATACGGTTTCCTAGGATCTCGGGTTCAAGTCCCACTAAATTAAATTTTTTATGCGTTTTCTAAAAACATTTATGTCTTAAAGCTTGGTTGAGACAAAGTACGGTATTGAGTTCTGCATTATTGGCTTATGGCTCAATAGATTCGGGTTTTTGGAACTGCATTGGAAAACCGAAATTAATTTTTAACAAAAATCTATAGAAGTGGAAATGAAATCCTTCTAAAAGTAATATTAAAACTCAAAATTAACAAAACCACAAATAACAATGGTATTGTTAATAAAACTAAAATAGTATAATTCAAAACGACCAAACCTAAACTGCCAATAAACTTAATGCACCGGCTTCTAACAACGTAAATCTGACGCCCTAATAAAGTGGACAGACAGACAAATGCGATCCATATATAAAGTAACAATTTAAATTCTTACCGCGTCTCTTGGGATGCATCTTGGAGATATTTTTGGCTTAAGTGGAAATATCTTAAGAAAATGAGTTTAGATTGTTTTTCGGTGTGTTAAGTTTAAAGTAAATAACATGAGGCCAGGAACATAGAGGCCAGTCGTGGCGCAGCGGCACGAAGTGTGACTGTAAAATCGATTAGTTGTGGGTTCGATCCCCAATCGAGGAGATGAAATATTTACTTAAATTTATATTTCCATTTCTTCGTTCTGGTGTCGAGACTAAGCGCGGCGTTGAGTTCTGCCACTCAACACGCAATACCTCCAGAATTCGGCAGAAAGTGGGGAACGGAGTGTCTTAACACTTGGTTCCCTCTGCCTACCCTGCTGTGTGCGGGGTACAGCGTGAAGCTGAAGTTTAAAGTAAATAACATGATTGGAAATCGATTTTACTTTTCAAGTTATTACTATTTTAATGTGGATATATATTGTTATGTACATAACAATATATATCCACATTAAAATAGTTCACGTTGTTTCCCGCACACAACAGGGTAGTAGGGAAAGTGGGTAACGGAGTGTCTTAACACTAGGTTCCCTCTGCCTACCCTGCGGGATACAGTGAAGCTGAGGTAAAGCGCGACGTTGAGTTACGTCAGTCAGCACGCAACACTTCGATAATGGGGCGAAAAGTGAAAAACGGAGAGTGTTAGCACTATATTGTCTCTATTTACCCTGCACGTGGGATGTTGAGATTAAAATACTCTAATTCGAGGTAATACAACTCCCAATTTACTGTGTAAATTAAGAATAAATCAACAAGTTTCAAACGGACAAGGGATATTACTCTCTGTCGACGACATCGATACACTGCAAGTTAATTTATTGGTACATTCTGACTTTTATTTGTTTGTCTTTTAAACTATAGCGACTGAACGTGTTTCGTTAATTTTGTGTTTATATACAGGTAGTAGTAGTAAATGAATAAGCTTTATTTTTTTATAAAATATATTGATGTATGTTAAGACCATTGTGACGCAATTGCATAGTATAAAAATTTTAGCTAATTTAATAAAATAGTAGTAGTAATATTTTGTAGCAATTTTGTTGAATAAAATATTTTATATTCCAGGTCTGTCGTGGCGCAGAGGCACAAAGTGAGACTGCAAGATTGACTGTTTATTGGTTCGATCCCCACTCGAAGAAATGAAATATTTATTTATATTTATATTTTCATTTCCTCGCTCTAGTGTCGAGGCAAAGCGCGGCGTTGAGTTTCGCCACGCAATACGCAATGCCTCTAGATTTCGGCGGAAAGTGGCGAACGGGAGTGTCTTAACACTAGGTTCCTACCCTGCAGTGTGGATACAACGTGAAGCTCATTTATTTTTTATTTTAAATATTTTATACTGTTATAAGTTTTTTATTTATAAGCCAATTTAAATAAAATAAAAGTGAATGTTATAGGAATAAAAATAAAATGGTTAAAACTGCATTTAAATCATTTAATATATAGTTTCACACAGACAAACAAAGAAACTGACAAACAGACAACCAGAAAAAATTTTTTTAGGTTTATTATATTATTCGTTCAGACAACGATCAGTAACATTTTGATTATTTGTATAGATTATATGATGAATCTAGTGTTACACTCCGTTCCCCACTTTCCGCCCAATTTTCGAGATATTGCGTATTGGAAACACTGCGTGGTGGAATTCGACGCCGTCCTTTATCTTATTATTAGTACCAGAAAATAAAAATAGTATCAGAGGAAAAATCGAATCCACAACCATCGTGCTATGCCACGACTTCCTCATATTTATATATATTATATTAAGATATAAAAAGTATTATAATAAACATAAGCGCCAGCTATATATATTACTTAAGTGACTTTTTAAATATCTTATTCAAGAGGGTCCTCAATACGCACTATGGAATACTTACTTTTGTTCCAAACTTTAGTGAATGATGAAGTTTTTGTTTTTAATTTTTATATCAATTTTATATTTTTAACCGACTGCAAAGGAAGGGTTATGTTTTCCATTACGTTGTTTGCATGTATGTAATATTGTTTATTACTCCATATCTCCAGAATCATATCTATCTGTATGATGTCCGGTTCAATTTCTTAAGATGTTGGTCGAGGTTTTTCGATATTAAACCATTAACTGGCACTTCTGTTTACACACCAAATGTTAAGATAATTTTCCTTTTTCGGCCTTCACGAGATTATCACTGCACTAATTATTATTATAAAAATGAGGAGTTTGTTTGATCGAGAGCGCTAATCTCAAGAATTGAAACATTCTTTTTGTAATGGATAAAAAAACATACTGAGACTAGGGTTTTTGGAATGTGTCATGTGTTGTAAACAATTCTTAGTTATTTTCATTTGACTACGCGGACAAAGCCGCAGGTGAAAGGAAGATAGCATCAAATATCGTGGTACTTTAAACCTTAAACCCCGTTTCCACCGCGAGCGAAGCGGGCAAAAAGGCAGCGTTGAACTCGCAATAGTAAACAGAATACAGATTGTAGTTCCACGAATAAATAATCAGGTGAAAAGGACCAAGCGTAGTGAAAGAGTTAAAATGAACTCGCTTAGCTCAAGGGAACAGAGCGAAGTAATTACAAAATACAAATACAAAACTCTTTGCTGGTGCAAATGTAAACTTATTTTATTCAAGAAGTCCGTTCCGCCTAAGCATTTCTCTTTAGCAGTGGAAGACGGGCTTTATATAGAAAACGATTTTTGACTGTATGCATTTAAATCGACAATTTTGCCAGCCATTGCCATCGAGTGTTAAAATTAAATCGGAATTGTAACGCTGGTTATAATCGTAAAGGACAATAACAGTATATAACCGAGATGTCGCGATATGGGCGAAAATTATATTCAAAAAGACCAAAAGTTATGTTATGTATTCGATTTATTGGAAGAACGTGATTAAGAATTAATTATTGGAGTTTCACGCTGTATCCCGCATATAGTAGAATAGGCGGAGGGAACCTAGTGTTAGAACATTTGGTTCGGCACGCATCGCCAAATTTTGGAAACACTGCGTTATGAATATCGGAACTCAACGTCGCGGTTTGTCTTGTTAAATTTCCCCTAGTGGGAACTGAACCCATAACCGTACAGTTTACTATCAAACGTTGTGTCTTTATTTATCATTACATTTTATTATATATCGTTTTACTTTTTTACTGACGAGCTATATATAGCGGCTAGTAGGTATAGTTACATATATACTATGAAAATACTATGACAGTAGCTAATTATTCTAATATAGGAAGCAAATCATTTTAAGTCATTCAATTTAACTAACTGATGCTTATCTATAGATTTTTAAAACTCATTTATATGGTGAGACTTATCTAAGGGTTTTTATATGAAAATAAATTATAGCAAAATAACTCCCAAATTGTTATGTAAAAATAAATTTTAGCTTTACACAGTATTTCACTATATTCCGCAAAAAGTTAGGCAGAGAGACTAGAGTAAAAACCCTCAGTTCTGTACTTTCCGCCTGAATTTAAGACTTTCCGCCTGAATTTAAGACATTGCTTGTTAACTGACGTTATTGTCTATTAGAGTGAAACTGAACAAAAAAATCTTTCATCCACCGGTATCCCATAGAGCTACAACGGGCTCATGCATCCAAAAATCTTGATACCAAAAGCAAATATATTAGAAAAATATTTTTTAAAACGCTTTTATTAGATATATTTGGAACTTTGAACCTTTAATGAATAAATTGAATTTAACTCACCTATAACATTTTATTTCGTTCCCCGCTTTCCGCCTAATTCTGGAGGCATTGCGAGTTGAGTGGCGGAACTCAACGCCGCGCTGTTGCCTCGACCCCAGAGTGAAGAAATGAAAATATAACTGTAAATAAATATTTCACTTCCTCGAGTGGGGATCGAACCCACAACCAGTCGATTTTACAGTCACACTTTGTGCCTCTGCGCCACGACCGGCCTCAATTCAGAAATCAAAAGTTTGGTGAGAATACAGTGGTATAATATAATGGAGCTGGTCAGAGCCTGAGAAGAGGAACCCTTCTGAGACAACTGATAAATCCTTCGACCTTAGGCTCGTATAATTTATAGCTGCAAGAACAGAATTTTTCTACTTTTTTTACATTAATATTTTATTTTATATCATTCCCAATATAGAATTAGAATTTAGTTATTATTAACGAATAATATTCAATCAAAACTTCTCTTTCTTGAAAACTACAGTTTCCTTTCCACATTGAATAGAAATTCATAAATAAATCCTATAGAACTCCACTCGGTAGTTAGTACCCAATAAAGTACAACACAAAAAGTTAATTTCAAAACTAGAATGAGAAAAGTTTTTTAAGTTTTACTTTTCAGGTGAATAAATAGCTTTGATTAAGCAACTTAATATATCAATGTCAGCAGAAGTTGTTCGACTGATGAATTGGGTCCGAATGTTGAGTTAAAAATAATATTTTTAGTTTATTTCTTATGTTAAGGCCAGTCGTGGCGCAGGGGCGCAAGTGTGTGACTGTAAAGGAAATTGGTGGTGGGTTTGATCCCCTCTCGAGGAAATGACATGTTAACATAAAGTTATATTTTCATTTCTTTGCTCTGTGGTGTCGAGCAAAGCGCGGCGTTAAGTTCCGCCACTCCACACACAATGTCTGCAGAATTCGGCGGAAAGTGGAGAAAGGAGTGTCTTAACACTAGGTTCCCTCTGCCTACCCTACTGTGTGCGGGATACAGCGTGAAGCTGATTTATTTACTTATGTTAATAGAGATCTAAATCTATTCTTACCTAATAATCAAAATATTTTAAAACCATATATTCGGGATAAATGGTGAAATTAAAAAATACATATTTCCTTAAATTCAACCAGCTGAAGTTATCAATCTAAATCCCCAAAACCGCTAATCGATCCCGTCACTATCAGCCCATTTATAAAAGATTCTTATCTTTTACGATTTTATCCCCTCTTTATAGTATCTATAAATTATTATTTATAGCGTTTTAGACCGTTTGTAATACTTGAAAACCGTTAGCATTTCATCGGGATATTAGAGATATTGCCTAAGTTCTTAACGATGTTAGAAAATGGCGGAGATTCTCTTTTGATTATATATGTACTTAGCTCGGCACTGGGATAGCTAGATGTTATGTTTTTTTAAATTATTTTAGTTTCACGCTGTATCCCGCATTTAGCACTGTAGCTAGAGGATACCTAGTGTTAAGACACTCCGTTCAGCATTCGAGGAATTGAAATATTTAATATTTTCATTTTCTTCGTTCAGGTGTTGAGGCAAAGCGCGATGTCGAGTTTCCTCACTTAACACGCAATGCTTGCGGAATTCAGCGGAATGTAGGTAGCGGAGTGTCTTAGAATTAGTTTATCTCTACCTACCCTGTTACATGCGGGATCCAGCGTGAAACTGGCACTCAAATTATACAATTTAAATTATTATTCTTTTTCGATTTATTTTAATATATTTAGAAACTGAAAATTATTTCAAAAATATATTAAATAAATATTCGTATAGTTCAAGCGGACGAAGCCTCGAGGGGTTTTTAGTAAATGGTAAAAAAAGAAATCAAATCAGCTTCTTGCTATATCCACACAACACAGTGGGCAGAGGGAACCTAGTGTTAAGACACTCCGTACCCCACTTTCTGTCGCCGCCGCGCTTTTGCCTCGACACCAGAGCGATGAAATGGAAATAGAAATTTAAGTAAATATTACGTCACCTCGAGTGGAGATCGAACCCACAACCAGTCGGTTTTACAGTCACACTTTGTGCCCCTGCGCCACAACTGGCCTCAAGTAAATAGCAAAAATATAATTTTGACTGGAACTTGAATTAGTAACTACAATATACAGTTAAATGCGTGCCAACTACTCTTATTTTACTCTCTGAAAATGAAAAAGAAACACAATTTGCCTCAAAATTATTTTTGTTAATTACTTTTTAACATAGCCCGAGAAAGGAAGTCCTCAAATATTAAGAAAACGCACGTTCGTAGCTGATATTCAATTGTTTATAATTCATTTGTCGATGTTGAATTTGAATTTCAGAGTAATATTATCAACGAGAGAACAAATTCAAATTCAAATTCAAATTCAAAATATTCTTTATTCAAATAGACACTTATAAACACTTTTGAATCGTCGAATGAACATAAAAAAAACAGCTTCACGCTGTATCCCCCACACAGCAGGGTAGGCAGAGGGAACCTAGTGTTAAGACACGCCGTTCCCCACTTTCTGCCGAATTCTAGAGGCATTGCGTGTTGAGTGGCAGAACTCAACGCCGCGCTTAACCTCGACACCAGAGCAAAGAAATGGAAATATAAATTTAAGTAAATATTTCATCTCCTCGAGTGGGGATCGAACCCACAACCAGTCGATTTTACAGTCACACCTCGTGCCGCTGCGCTACGACTGGCCTCAATATAACAAAAAAGAAAGCTACCACCGGTTCGGAAGGCAGTTCTGCTGAGGAGAGCCGGCAAGAAACTCAACAGTTGCTCTTTTCAAAGTCAATGGTATAATATATAATGTTATTACATTATCTGGCAGCTATCCTGCATCACATTCAATACACATTAATTCCATACATGTATATCCTCTAAACATTCTTGAACAGTGTAATAAGCTTTACTTGTCAGTATTTTTTTAAAGCTACTTTAAATTGTACAGAACAGTATATAAATGTAGACGATGTTTGTGTGTTTCTTCTGCACTCAAATCGAAACTAAATGTGGTGGTAAGTTTCACCAATAAGCACGAAATGATACTTTTCTTTATATTTTTCTGCATGTTTGTACTATACAAAAAGCAACAGGCCGTGGTGCAGTGACACACGAGACTAGACTCTCTACCTGTGTTGCTATATGCGTGATACAGCGTGAATATGATAAATAAAAAATAAAGCTTCTTCATGGTTTTTTCCTATACGACAAGGTAGGCAGTGAGAAACTATTTTACTTTTATTCTTAAGAATGAATTATTATCATTTTCTCGCTATTGTAACAAGGCAGATCGCGGCGTTTAGATCTGGTACTTAACACATAATGTTTCGCAAATGAAACAGTGCATGGGGAAAAGAGTGTCTTAGCACTAAATTACCTATGACTATCCCTCAATATGCGGGATAGCAGCGTGAAGCTATTTAATTTAGTATATTCAACACTTTTAGTGGAAAACTGATAAAATGTAACCAATCCCATATTTTTATGTTGATTACTTTTTGATAACGTTTCGATACCAATTTTGTGAGTCATTGAAATCTCTATTTTATTCTATCATAAAATTTAATAGACACTTTATTTAGATAATGAGAGCCCAAATGTGAAATTGACAGGGTTTTAGTGCGATACAGATATATGGGTTTTTTTTTAAACGTAGGAAATTCAAATATTAAATATTTCAATATATAGTATGTTCTATTTAACATATAGATTGAGATCCCAGGACCCTCAAACTTTTTTAGTTATTTTATCAAAGCTGTAATTTTCATTCATTATTAGCGAATTCCGCAGGCATTGCGTGTTGAGTGGAACTCAACGCTGCACTTCACCTCGACACCAGAGCGAAGAAATGAAAATATAAATTTAAGTAAATATTTCATCTCCTCGAGAGAGGATCAAACCCACAACCAGCCGGTTTTACAGTCACACTTTGTGCCCCTGCACCCCGACTGGCCTCAATCTCAATCTGGATTTGATTTTGTATGTATTTATAGAATATTATTTAAAAAATATTGTTATCATCATTAAATTCAACAAAAACTTACTTATAATATTTATATTAGTTACATTAGAAACGATAGTAGAATTAAATCCCCCAAACTCACGTTACAAATGGTAATAAAAGTTAAATTACCGAATAATTGACTGAAAAGTCTTCATTAGGGCGGTCGTTACCATTGTTTAATGGCGAAGGGGTATTATATTGTAATACAATATATTGTAATGTTTAGGGAAACGAAAATTATAGGTAAAATAGATTGTATCGTCGTCGTCGCTGAGGTCGTCGTGACGCAGGGGCACAAGGGTGTGACTGTAACGCGACGGTTGTGGTATCGATTCCTACTCGAAGCAATGACTTATTAAAAAAAATAAAAATAAATTAGCTTCACGCTGTATCCCGCACACAGCAGGGTAGGCAGAGGGAACCTAGTGTTAAGACACTCTGTTCCCCACTTTCTGCCGAATATGACTTATTACTTATTAATATTTTCATTTCTACGATTTGGATAAGACCGGCGTGGAGTTCCCACACTTAACACGCAATGCATTGAAAAAATCAGCGGAAAGTGGGAAACGGAGTGTCTAGTGTCTTCCCTCTGCCGACACTGCTATCTGCAGGATACAGTGTGAAGCTGATTAATTTGTATCTGCTACTTCAACCCCGGAAATAACTGATAATTGTGTATTTTTGGCAGACTCTAAGTGCTCGATCGGGGTTCCCTTCAGATAATCCTTAATACATTTATTAAGTTGTCTATACATTTATAGACAACACGAAAATATTTTTTCATTTCGAATTAGTAGTTTTTGCTATTAGCGGGATTAACCAAACACACTCTTGATCTTTATAATTTTAAATATAACTCACACCAAGTTCCTTTAATTCTGATTGATTTTTAGTGTAGTAATTTTTGTATGTATACTGGACATTGAAGCTAAAAACATGAATTTTCCAATTAAAATTTGAATCTGTATATATTGCAATTGAGCAAGCATAACTAACCAAAATTACCAAATTACACAAGACAAAGTCCACATTGAGTTTTTTAGATTCACGCTGAGAGAGCCTGAAAACCTAGTGACCTAAGGCAGTCCGTTCCCTACTTTTCATCGAATTCTATAGACATTGCGTCTTAAATGGCAGAACTCAAAACCGCACTTTGTCTCGTTTCCAGAGCGAAGAAATGAAAATATTAAATATTTATATATAATTATATAATTTATTTAAGCAAGTGGTATTTGAACCCACAGCCTGTCGCGTTTACAGTTACACGTCTGTGCCTTTGCGCCCCTCCCCAACGACTAGCCTCAATTGCACTGGTATTGAGTTCCGTCATCCAACACCTCCCACCGCCTACACAGGAAAAAGCGTGAAGCTGCGGGTTAAACATCCAAATCCAAAATTGGCAAAGTTTAAAACTTTCTCCATGCAAACTAAACAAAAAAACACAATGACACGCCCAAAAACGTACTCCCGGTATTAACAAGCCGCCACCAGTACAATCCATCAAACT
>DWQW01002831.1:0-24988 GCA_018249695.1 Heliconius erato demophoon
TTATTGAATAAAATGTAAAAAAAAAATTTACATACTGTGATGTAGGCGACGGTCAAATATCATTTTGCCTACGAATAATATTATATTACCCTAAAATCTATTGTATAAATGTGTGATTCAATAAAATAAATAAATTGGAGATGTATTTTATTTTCGTATACTGTTTCTACATCTATATATGTGCAACAAAATATGTACGTAAAAGTATATATATATGACGGTATATATAGTAGCATACACAGTTATATTTATACATATATGTATATAACTTTTTTATATAGTTGATACTTAGACGTATAGATGGCGTTGATCCATGTTACCACTTTTGATGCCGAAGTTTGGTCTCTATTATAGTATATAGAATGTACTCTGTGTTGGTCGGTCTACGAAACCAACGAGACGATGAAACCCTACCAAATACCATAGTCCATGCCAAGTTACCATAGAGTATAGATATTAATATGTAGGCAACGAGAGCTTGCTTTATTATTAATATTACAGCAATATTTTTTTATTAAATTATTTAGTTGTCATTAATAACTGTAAAATAAATAACGTAAATATTAAAGAACAACATTGCGTTAAGAAAGATAAAATATACAAGTTTCGTTAGTACATAAAGTGAATAAACTTTAACATTTTCAAAAACATAATAATATTCAATTATTTCAAATGTAAACTGATGACTAGTGATTCCACTTTTGTTTTACATTTTTCTAACTCCAAAATAATAAATAATATATTTATTTTGGAATAAATAGTCAATTATTTAATATTTAACTTTCCGTATTTTGTATGTTTTTTAATAATAGTGATAAGTTATATATAGCAAGTAATAAGTTACAGAAAACAATTATAGATTTTTTATAAATGCGTTTCATTTCAAATGTTATCAGTTAAAAGCGTGAAGCATCAAATATACTTGTATTAAGAATAATTATGTGAACCGGTTTAGAGTGTATTACTTGATGATGAACATGACAATACACACCTGTCTAACATAAAGTACAGGGTTGGCAGAAACTTTAAATCAGTGTAAGAAAAATATAAAAAAATAATAACAACTAAATTTAATAAAATTGAAACTTAAATAATAATAATATTTTTTAAAATTATATACAAATAAAATGATTGCTATTTTTCATAGACTTTCTAAATAGAATATACTGGAAGGAAGCAAATTCAACTGTCAACAGTTGTAATTTTACTTGGCTGTATGCCCATACCTATAATCTGTCAATAACATACTTTTATTATACACAAGCTGGGTCATCATTCAATGGAAAATAATGCCAGTTAAAGTTGATATTACTCCTCCTCCGCCAGCAAACTCAAAACAACCTGGCGTTACTAAGTCTTTACTTTACAACGGCTCCAAATTTCAAGGGCATCAGAAGTCAAAAGGAAATTCGTATGAAGTAGAAGTTGTGTTGCAGGTTAGTGTGGAAAACAAAGTACGCAAAAAGTGAAAATACGTGAGTGCTTTGCGATATTTAAAAGGTTACATTATTCTTATAGAGACATGTGCGATAACAGAGACTTTTCATAAATTTCAACTTAAAAATATTAAAAAAAAGTATTGTTTAAACTTTTAGCATGTAGATGAAGAAAATTCATATCTTTGTGGATATTTGAAAATTAAAGGATTAACTGAAGAGTTTCCAACACTTACGACATTTTTCGATGGCGAAATTATATCAGCTAAGTATCCTTTTCTAACAAGAAAATGGGATGCTGATGAAGATGTAGATAGAAAACATTGGGTATGTATACAATTACGATAATTAATTATAAGAAGTTTAGAAATTCAATGATTATTTAATATTTTCTTTCATATCTTTAATATACAATATCTTTCCAGAGTAAATTTGATTTATTTGTACCATATTTGAAGACATTCAACTCCGATTCATTTGATTATGATTCTCTTGCAAAGGCTGATTATGTATTTATGAGATGGAAAGAGCATTTTTTAGTACCGGACCATACAATTAAGGATATAAATGGTGCTTCATTTGCTGGATTTTACTATATATGTTTCCATAAATCAGCTGCTACTATTGAAGGTTATTATTATCACAGAAGCTCTGAGTGGTAAGTGTTTATTATTGTAACATTTAACATTTCAGACACATAGACACTCCCCATTCCCTATTTTCTGCTGAGTGAGTGGCAGAACTCAACACCGAGGTTAGCCTTGGTGCCAGAGAGAAGAAATGAAAATATTGATAAATATTATCATTCCCTAGATATGAATTTAATTGTCACCTTACAGTCACACTCTTGTGCCCCTGCGAGGTCCCTCTGTCAATAAGATTTTTTATTTGATTTTGTCATTAAAACAGGTGTTGTTTGGGGCACAAGCATGCTACTATAAAAATAATGGTTGTGATTTTGATTCTCATTCAGGGGAATTATTTCATATGGTTATTTTCTTGAGGTGAATGAGGCAAAGTGCAGCATATAGTTCTGCTATTAAACATGCCTAAAGAATTCAGCAGAAACTAGAAAATGGAAATGTCTTAATATTTTAAGACATTTCCATTGATGAGATGCTATTGCATTACATTATTTTTAATAGTTTAGCAGGTTTTTGAAAAAAGATTATACTATGTTAAAAGTTGCATTTAAATTTGTCCAGTAGTTCTAAACTGCTGCATATTGTGTGTATAAATAGATGAAAATATTAAAAATTGTAATTTTGGAAACATTGTGTGTTGAGTGGCAGAACTCAATGAAAATAATTCATATCTCTAAGTTGGAATTTATCCCTCAGCTGTTGCATTTACAGTCGTATTTCATTGAGAATACTTCTGTAGTATAATGGTGCTTAAATGCAATTAAGTATTATTTACATTTAAATTATAAATATTTTCAATTATATTTGTTGCAGGTTTCAATCATTGAATTTAATCCACGTCCCAGAACACAGCATTCAAATTTATGAATTTAGATGAAATTGTAGCAGCAATCTAAAATCGGATCAACATTTGTTTTTAATAGTACTTACTTGTTTGTTAAGTCATCATTTCTTTTGATATTCAAAATGACTTTAATAGAGTCTCTTTAATGGAGATTATAAGATCAATCAACGCCATGATAAATAAATAGTTTTTGAATAATAGTTGTAGCCTGTCTTTGCATGTACTTATAGACATTGTAACATAACTCATAATGTAAATAATTTATTATTTAATAAATTAGTGATACCTTGTAATTTTTGTTAATTGGTTTGTTTATACCCTTCAATTTTAAGTCTCTTAATTATATTATTCTTATTATGTGATATAATGTACAAATTTTTATTTTTTTTAAGGGATAGTCTATTTGAGTTCTATATGATTTCGCTCATTCCTTTGACATTAGTCTTTTTTTTTAAGTATATGCAAAATCAGGTTATGCTTTAATTTGAACAAGTTTATATTTTTTTTAAGTCTATACTTGTAGGAATTATCAATGTAAACAGTGTTATTAAGAAAATTTAATATTTTTTTTCAATAAAATCTTGAATACAAAGACTGATTTATTCCAATCCTTTTTTTAAATGATTATTCTTGTTATGAGAACATTATGGTGTATTGGAACAGCGTCAAACGGCAAAGGCGATGGGTTGTGGGTTTGATTTTGCTATAGGGAAAAAAATAATTTCATTTGTGTGCTCTGATAGGGTAAGTGCAGCGTTAACTTACGTGGAGAGACAATCAAACACTTAATTTTTTAATACAATAAGGAAAATAGCTTTTTATTTTATTTAGGGAAATATTTATTTTAATAAAATATCATTTCATATTTCATTTTAATAAATTTATTAACACATTTATATTTATTTACAATAAAATACTGGCATTGATAATTTTCTACATTTTTTTCATTAAACGGAATAATAATAAGCACATTTGAATATTATTAACTCTTAGCTATAAAGTTTAAGTATTTGATATATATTTTCATTAATTTTAATCTTATTCCTTAAATTAATATTTGTACAGAACAGATTTGACACAATTTTATTGATATTAATTTAGCTTTTTTTACTAAACGTACTAATTAGAAATATATGCGTTAAAGAACAAATTATAAAAGAAGAAAATAGAAACCAGAAAATATATATCCGTTTGAATTTTAAAAAAATATTTATAACTACATAATGCCTTTTTGTAATAAGAAAATTAAAATGCAAAACACTGGTTTGTATATATGCATAGAGAAATTATGGCAAGTATTTTTATCACCATGCATCTTAGAGTCAAATATATAAGAAATATGTTTCATATAAATGTTTGCTTACATTTGATATGCCTCTTAATAAAAATAAAGAGGTCAATAAATTATAAAGCAAAACATTTTTAATACAAAATTATGCATAAGAAGGCATCTATCATTCTAAATTTCTAAGAAAATAGTAGCTTTCAATAATAATTAAAGTTTTGCAGCTACTTAACTAAAAACTTATTCTAAGCTTTGGTGGGATCAACATAATATGTAATATGAATAATAGTTCGGTAATTAGTATTAGAAGAACATATTTTGATTTATAAATTATTTTTGTTGGTGAAAATAATGACAATTAAAAATGGCGCCAAAAACAATTTGAGAAATATTATAAAATTATATCTTTGTTGAATAAATTGCCCGATAAATTGAATATTAACATTATTTTAGTTATTTATTTCATGCAATTTATTTTTGTAGGTGGGTTTAAATTGTCCGATAATGTATATATTTACTTATTTTTCACCACAAACAAGGTATAAGTAAGGTCTATGTCTAAATATTCGAAACTTAGGTCAGTTGTACTATCTACATAAGTACTTCTTAATTATAAAAATTAACATATCATAAAAGGCAAGCCAGTGCCGATTTATCAATAATAGAATACCTAAAGAAACCATCTTGCATTACATTCGACTAACTCACGAGTCACAACAACAAAAAATATACATCAAATAGACATAAATTAGTAATACAACAATTTACATAATATAAAACAAAAAATAATACTACTTGGATAATAAACAAATTTTCATTAGAAATAAACGCTTACATGTTGTTTTTCAGGAATATTTACAAAAACTTAAACAGCTAACAAAAATTTTTTACACTATGACTGTAATATTTGGCTTTAAAATAAATAGGCTTTATATAGTGAAAGCTATGGCGGAAACTAGTTAGCGTATATTTTATTTAATAGTAATATTAGTAGATATTAAATCTAATATAAATATTGAGTTGAAATGTGCAAAGTGCTTTCGCATAGCTTCCATTATATGACGTCGGGTAACATCGAGTTTTCTGAGCAACGAAGCAAACTATCTTTTGGAGGCGCCTTCGCTGCTGAACCAGTGCCTCAAGCCCAGGAGGCTGTACAGGTCCTGGTTGTTAGCATGGGACCTCATAGGATTCGCGCGACTTGCAATATTATGAGAGTATCGCCGCAATCCAGGGTAAATTTCTTGGCCGGCACGCGCTTCAGGGTAACCTTCGAAATTATAGCCGCGCGGATGGAAATAATGTGGATAGGAATGGTGGTGTCGTCGTGGATTCTCATGCGCGTATACGCCACCTACTTGCGTGCGGCCAGGCCAGTAATCCTGTAAATGCTTAAATGGATAGTCAGCTGGTGGTGACTGCGAACTCTCGCTTGGCCAAGGATATCTATAGTAAACAACATTATTTGGTACTTGTTTCTCAGTGACATCGCTGTTTACAGCATCCGATCTTTCCGGACTGAGCGTTTCGATCGCTTTATTTTCTGTCCCTTTTGGCTTGGCACGTCGGTATTGTAGCTTAGTTCGTGTGCCCAATATACTGTCCTCTAACGGGGGGAAGTTTTTATCGTCTTTGGTGAAATTGTCATCAGTAGATACTTCAGCATATCTGCTTATGAGCTTAATGGCTTCTCCGATGTCAGAATAATCGTTTTCAGGATTAAGTTTTGTGTCATCGGCGTCTTTCTTTGTGTCCTTCGGTGCGGATTTCTCAACGTGAGTATTATTTTCATTTATTACAGATGCCTCTTGTTCCAGTTGCGGTGTAGTTTTGTCGTCTGCTGCTTGTTCATTAATTTTGACGTTTTCAGATTCTGTTATCATATCCTGGCTGTACTGGTTTTCAGTGTCGTAAATAACAGGATCGACATTCACATGTCCGTATACCAATTCTTTCTGGCCTTGGTCGGTGCTGTTCAAAGTTTCACTTTCACTAGAATTCATCGCAGGACTGTCTCGTTTAGGTTTATCCGAATAGGACAGAAAATTATGAAGCACATTATGTGACAAAATGTTAGAGCTCTGGGGAATACTGCCGTTGAGTTTGGCGTGAGCTTGTTGTAGTTTAAGTAGTTCCAGCTCAGCTTCTATACTTGCATCAGAGTTATCTCCTTTTTTGATAAAATTTTGTTGCTGATCCTGTAAATTAAAAATATATATGTTACTACATGGACTTTTATATTATTAAATTAATTGATGTTTAAATAATTATGTAATATAATTATTCTGAATGCATATTTTACCTGTACAGATGGATCGAGACCAATTGGAATGGACAGCTGTAGGGGACCCGGATCTTCGTCGCCGTAATCATATACTTCGCCATTGTTAGGAGCTGCAGTAAATACAGCGTTAAGTTGGTCCAACAAAATGCGTTCGTGCTCGTCTTTGCTTACTGTTACCACCTGAAACACAAATAAACACAAATTTTAAGTACAGAGTATTTTTTTTTTAGTTAGTAAATAATATTCGAAGTATAAAACTCTTGTCGAGGCGAAGCGCGGCGTTAAGTTCCGCCACTCAACACAATGCCTCCAGATTTCGGCTGAAAGTGGAGAATGGAGTGCCTTAACACTAGGTTCCCTCTGCCTACCCTGCTATGTGCGAGATACAGCGTGAAGCTGATTTATTTATTTTATTTATAAAACACTTATGTGTTGTATTAAAATTCTACTACATTGTTAGTGATCATGTCTAGCAAAGGAAAAGACAGTAGCAATTTACCTGAACACAAGCAGTTCCATCGAGGCGATGTCCTTTTGGACAGACTAGTGGAGTTATGAATAATGACTTGGTCGTGATGCGCCTGGGCGGGTTGTTCTGGTTTCCATTCTCTGAGCTCTGCAGCCAGGACCCCCACGCGAGCTCGCTGGCCTGTCGGTCTAGGGTGCGCGGGGGAGCTCGGGTGGTTGTAGCTACTGGGCCTTCAGTCTCCGCCCCTAGTGCACACGACACCAGTAACGCGATCCACGGATACCACATCGCTAACACCTGAAAGTAATAGTTGTGATATTTAAGTATATTATATATATTATAAATGAATTATAAAAATAAATAATTTCTGATCTTATCTTATAAAAAATATAGGCAAATTTATTTACAGAATTTGTATACAAGGATATGGAAGTTAGCGAATGATCCAGCACATCACATGAACTGGATCAAGGTTTGGCCTTATCTATTAGCGCAATGGGTGGATGGAAAACGATATGCATTAAGAAACGTCTCGATCTTTTGCTATTTATTTCTTAAAGCAAAAATATATTTGTAGAGTACGTATCTCTTTTTGATGTTTTGTAAATATTAATATAGGGCTGATTTTCTTATCATTATATCGGTATTATATATTAGATAAAATGCAGTCGAAAATAAACAACGATAATAAAATGTTTCGTGTGTTGCATATTGTGGCGATAGGTTAAATTTAAGTATAGGTATTTAAAATACATATTTTTAAGCTTCTTTGCTTATTTAAATACTTCATTTCCTCGAGTGGGAATCAAACTCACATTCTGTTGCGTTTACAGAGGCGCATATTTGTGTCTCTGCGCCACGACTAGCCTTAAAACTGGCCCTATAAATACATCTTGAACTTAATATATTAAATAGTAACCCTTTATCACTCGAGAAAGTGAAAGCAAGTTTGTTAAAGGCTTTTCACGAGCTTTCGACAGGTTTCTTGATTTAAATAAAAAATAATTTAATGTAAATGTAATGTTTAAATTTAAGAAAAGATTTAGGTTTGGTAGTAGTAATAAATCTTTTTCTTATCTTCTTTTTTTAAATAAATCTTCACAGCCAGCATCTTACAATGCAACAGCGAAAATCTATACTAGTAATACATTATTGTTTTCTGTATCATACGATATATAAAGAGCCCAGTCATGGCGCAGGGGCGTAACTGTAAACGCCACTGGTTGTGGGTTCGATCCCCACTAGCGTAAAAAAAAATATATTTTCATTTCTCTGCTCTGATGTCGAGGCCAAGCATGATATTGAATTCTGCCACTCAATACGCCATGCCTCCAGAATTCGGCGGAAAATGGGGAACGGAGTGTCTTAAAACTAGGTTCCCACTGACTTATAATAAGATGTATAACAATTTGTAATTAGATATATATTAAATTTTTAAAACAACACTTCTAACATTTACCATATCAACGATTTTTTAAAAGGGTTCATTGTTTCGAAACTCCAACTTATACGTACATCTAAAGCTAGAAAGTAAAACACAAAATTACGTTATGCTTGGAAGATCAACACGGCAATCTTGAAGAACACAGTATATGCGGTTAGGTACTATAACGATTAGATTTTTTTGAGTTCAACCTCGCACAAAATATACGCGAACAAGTGTACTGTCATTTCATTGTAACTTTATAGTATATATTTGTATCAAGTTCTAAGGTACGGTTTGAAGATTTCCGGTTCTATAGTAACTGGACTTTTTTTAGGTGACCTTAATCTATAATATCTATTTATAGTTCTCCTAGTTTAAGTACTATTTTCGGCATTTTTTGTATTTATACAAAAGGTAAAAAGTTCGTGCATGAAATGATTGTGTCATTTTTTTTATCAGCTTCACGCTGTATCCCGCACACAGCAGGGTAGGCAAAGGGAACCTAGACCACTTTCTACCGAATTCTAGAGGCATGTTAAGTGGCAGAACTCAACGCCGTGCTTTGCCTCGACACCAGAGCGTAGAAACAGTGCCGGTTTTAGCATTACCAGCGCCCTGGGCGAGATTTATTCGGCGCCCCCTAACTGCAATTACACACAAAAAAGGAACTAAATCTAATAAAATTTACCTTTTCTAGCCTTACTATCGGCGAATTCTTGTATGAGGCAATCAAAATCTAGCAACCGTTAGAGGTATAATTAATAAAATTCGCAATACTATCCATACATTTGGACATAGCTCTTGCAAGTTGCGATCTTTAATAAAATTTTTAAACATAAGTAGGGGTTCCACACAGGGCAACCTGATTCTGATCAGGCAAAAAAAAATCAGGCTAATGAGCTCGTCACACAACCTACAATCATCTATATCTGATTTAGAATCCACAGTTAATTTCAATTGGAGATCACCAAGGTTGGGTTTTTCAGGAATTTGTTTGATATTGTACAAAAAAGACCAAGAATTCGAGTACTCATTTAACTGTTCAAATCTTTCTTCTTTAACTGAAATTAACATTCGCTACATTAGAGACTTCTTAAGAGAGAGAATTTTACTGCAAATTTCTTTTCTGGAGAAACAATAGGCTCATCGCGGGCAGTTTCATCAGCTTGACGCTTAACAAATCGAATTCTTTTTATGGGTCTATACTCATTTTCAACTTGTAGTTCTTCAGTTAATTCCTTTGCAGATAAAATGGCGCTTTGAAAGTCTATATTCTTATACATATATTTCGTATTTCTTCCACAAAGTGCAGCATTTTTTCATTTCTGTGCATTTACTGAGATCTATATCTGGTGATTGTAGAGATTTACTTAATAATACAAATGCCACTCTGCAGTTCGAACAAGAACATCGCAATATAACGTTAAACGTCTAATTATTGTATTTTAAAGCAATTGAATAATTATTTAAAGCTAAAAACGATTGGCGAGGTGTGGTCATCGTTTCTTTGTATAAAGGCAAAGGTTCACAGATAGACTGCGCAAGCCATAGTCCTATCAGTTTGATTAGCTTAGATAGTAAAGTTTATGCTAAAGTTTTAGCGAGAAGAATGCAAGAGAGATCTGAAAGGCCGTTGTGGGAGGTCCAAGGAGGCTTTAGACCTGGAAGAGGATGTATGGATCAGATCTTTTCCCTCCGCATGATCACGGAAAAATTTTTGGCCGTTGACCAAAAAGTTTTCTGTGCTCTTGTGGAAATTTGGAAATGACGTTTAACAGAGTTGTAAGAACGAAATTATGGAAGATACTACCCCGATACAATGTGAGCGGACCTTGCTGCAGGATGTAAAGTCTCTTTACAGAGATCACTCAGCCTGCGTGCGAGTAGGAGCTGGCATGTCGCCCTGGTTTGACATCCGATCGGGTGTTAAACAAGGTTGCGCCATGTCAGCTTGGTTGTTCAATTTGTATTTGGATAGTTGTCTCCAAGGAGTGAAACAAAGTGATATGGGAGCGAAAGTAGGTGACCTGAATGTGAATTGCCTGCTGTACGCAGATGATGCAGTGCTTATTGCATCATGAGAATACGAGTTGCAGGCATTGGTCACCAATCTGAACCTGGGTCATTGGTCACCACTCTGGGTGTGAATATAATGGTCTAAGCCTCAATGCGAATAAGACAAAGGTTCTGATTTTTGAAAGAGATGAAGAAAGGACGGAATGCAAGATCAGTGTAAATGGTAAGATATTAGAACAAGTGAATGAAGTGGTATACTTGGGAAGTATGTTCAGTAGAGAAGATACGAGTTGGATGTGGAAAGGCGTATTGCTGCCGGTAACAAGGTTAACGGAGCCTTAGCTGCATTGATGAGACGGCGAAATATCAGCACAGCTGCGCGTTTGGCCGTCCACAATGCAGTTTTGGTACCGACTCTGTTATACGGCAGCGAAACGTACGTATTACAGAAGAAGAATGAAAGAAAGATGAATGCTGTGGAGATGCGATCTATTCGTAGGATATGCGGAGTCAGCTTAACTGATCGTATCCGCAATAAAACGAATGAGTGATGAAAGAATGGCAAAAAAGTTTTATGATGGAAAAGTGAGCGGTAAGAGCGGTAGGGGGAGACCTCGGTTGACCTTCGAAAACACAGTTCAAATTCAAATTCAAAATATTCTTTATTCAAATAAACTCTTATAAGCACTTTTGAATCGTCAAATGAACATATAAGAAAAAAAACAAGAAAAAAAGCTACCACCGGTTCGGAAGGCAGTTCTGCGCTCTAGGCAGTACTGCAACTCTACAGTATCAAAGCTACTGGAGGAAGGTCACGTAAAAAGCATGAGGACACCCGGAGGGCATGTATGAAGAGGTTTATGACAGTCGACGAGGCGAAAGAGGTATGTAGAGACCGTAGCGTTTGACGCTCCGTTCTCTTTGACTACCCCGCTAGGGATAAAGCGTGAAGTTAGTTTAGTTTAGTTTAAAAAAGCGTCCGTTCACTTATGTCATGGTTGCACAGACTTATTAAGACTAGGGGCCACTCGGACAAATCATGAACTGATGGAAGGCCGGCCGCCAGAAGTATAGGTAATTAAAGACAATAAAGGATTGATAATAATTTATTAAAATTGAAAAAGAATTCATTAATTTGAAGCGTGGCACTGCATAGTGCTAACAATCTTTTTTATATGTGATTTATTATTATTTAGTATTGAAAAAGTTTGTTCACATATATAGGTAGAACCAAATAAGATAGCACATTTTAGAGCGTTTATGCGCATCTCTTCGTACATATTTTTATCGATGCAGCGGTAAAAGTTCAGAAAGTCTCCTTCGTTGAATTTGTTGCGTAAATCTTGGTCGTTTTGAACGTCGATAATTTCTAACTGCATTGACTCTGGCGCATTTTCAACTGAAATCGTGAAAGGATTGCTGAATATATCCAATAGAGGTTTCACTTTTTTAAACTCCGAAAATCTGTCTTGAAAAGATTGAATCAAAATATCTAGCTTTTCTACATAACTTAAATTAATCGCAGTTTTGTTGAATTTTTCAGCGATTTTCTTATAATTCGGAAAATGATTATAATTTCCAGAATTCAATTGTGATCTGAAAAGTGTCAGCTTGCATTGAAGGGATGATACATGAGCGTAGAGCTGGGATATCAGTTGATTTTTGCCTTGAAGCTGTGTGTTCAAGACATTCAAATGATTTGTAATGTCAACTAAAAAAGCCAAATCACACAACCAATCAGGATTTTTAAGTTTCGTAACATTCCTTTGCTTTTCCGCCAGAAATATTCCAATTTCTTCTATTAAATTTAGAAATTGTTCCAGTGTCAATCCACGACTTAGCCACCTTACTTCTGTATAATACAGTAAATCTCCGTATTCGCTTTCGATGTCATCAAGGAATTGTTTGAATTGTCTGTGATTGAGTCCTCGCGATTTTATGAAATTTACAGTCCAAACTACCACTTTCATGACATTTTGAAATTCATTTTTTTTAGAACAGAGGGCTTTTTGGTGTATAATACACTGAAACTGCAGAGGACCTTCAGCGTTTACGGTTTTTTCTTGCAGATACTTTTTCGCATCCATGACTGATGAAGAAGATGATTGTGTTGGGTTTCACAAAAAATTAAAAAGACGTAGATAGACCGTACAGAAATTTTATTTTTCTATGGGGATTCCCGAGAAATTAAACGTATTGAACACTACATTCCATTCTAGTGGTACCTACTATATAATATTGACAATATATAATATATTGTTAATATTTCTATAAATTTTGGGAACATTACAAGTAAGTAAGCCTCGCTCAATTGAGCAAGGAATCTATTAGGGAAATAGGAATAGGAAATTATAAAGAATCATAAAATGGCACTGGACGAAAACGGACATCGGCGCCCCTCTTTATCCGGCGCCCTGGGCGGTCGCCCAACCTCGCCCTACCCTAACGCCGCTACTGCGTAGAAATGGAAATATAAATTTAAGTAAACATTTCATCTTCTTGAGTGGGGATCGAACCCACAACCAGTCGTTTTTACAGTCACACCTAGTGCCGCTGCGCCACGATTGGCCTCAAAATTATTGTAATTACGCAAAATAATTAGGTAAGGGTCTGGTCAAGATAACAAAAGATTATGCTCGTACCAAATGATATTCGTTTTTTCATTGTATTTTAAATAAATGCTTAAAAGCAAAATGTATTTATGTAAAATATATATTAAAAGTGTTTCTTGTGATAGATTTAAATAAATTCTTCCCTCCCCGGCGTTGAGTTCCGTCATTCAACAAGCAATGCCTTGAAAAATTCAACGGGAAGTAGGAAACGGAGTGTCTTAACATTAGGTTCCATCAGTCTACATTGCTATAAGCGGGATACAGTGTGAAGCTGATATAAATAAAAATAAAATGACTCATAGCATATATATACAAGAAAAGCTATCATATTTAGAACAAATGAGCTGGCTCCTTATCAAATAAGGGCTTTTAAGGATCGGAGTCCGTTTCTTTGGTTCTTAAGTGCTTTCAAGAGGGAACAGTGTGTTTTTTTGTTTAAAAAAAATATTTATGATAAGTATGTGTAGAGTAAGTATGGATATACTTTTTATAGGTCATACATAATATAACGGAATTGTTTAAAAGTTTAAATACATGTAAATCTATACAATGTATACATTCGAAATATTTCCACAGAGCGAAGAAATGAAAATAAAAAAATAAATTTATTAAATAAATATTTCATTTCCTCGAGTGAGGATCGAACCCACAACCAGTATCGTTTACAGTCATACACTATGCCCCTGAGCCACGACTGGTCTCAAGTTAGTTTATTCGTTTAAAAAAAAAAACTAACAAATCGTAGAAGGAGTCATCTAATAGTTTCTTCTCCATTTGGTTACGGTGCAGATCTGCCTATGATCAAAGGAATTAAAATTATAAATGGGGCTCGCAAAGTTCGTTAAGATCAAAGAGGGCGTCCATAGATCCGGTGGATTGGAGTTATTTATAATTATATTACAAACAGAAATTACCATCTCCTTCCATTTAAATAGAATAATTATATAAAAAAGAAACATTCAAAATTAGCAATTCTCATTACAAAGCAATTATACGGACGCAAAATGTTACATCATTTGGAAAATTGTAAACAAAACGACGCCTCTTGATCTCCGAATTGTGGGAAATACGAATATGCACTGTTTAGTACAGTCGACTTATTAATATTGAGGCCGGTCGTGGCGCAGCGGTACGAGGTGTGACTGCAAAATCGACTGGTTGTGGGTTCGATCCCCACTCGAGGAGATGAAATATTTACTTAAATTTATATTTCCATTTTCTTCGCTCTGGTATCGAAGTTAAGCGCGGCGTTGAGTTCTGCCACTCAACACGCAATGCCTCCAGAATTCGGAAGAAAGTGGGGAACGGAGTGTCTTAACACTAGGTTCCCCCTGCCTACCCTGCTGTGTGCGTGATACAGCGTGAAGCTAATTTAATTTTTAATTTTATTTTTGACTTATTAATTTAGTGCGCAAAACAAGGGCACTGGCTGTTGACCCCGTCGCGATCTATTGGCAGCATCTGGCAATGATCTCTCCAGGCGCCGACACTGTACGCGCACGCGGAAGTGCCTCGCTGGATCTGACCGTGTTTCAATGGGTGCTTCATTGGAGCTTACTTATATCAGATGTACGTAATCTTAGGTATTTCGAGTATTGGACGATGAGATAATAAACCTGTTGCGAATTTAATTGTTTTTAATTATAAATTTCAATTGCCATTTTTAATTGGAATTCGATTTAAATAAATAATATTTAGATTTTCCAAAAGCAGACGCAAAACGTGTATTATTGGCGCGTACCAAATCCTCGAATGTTGAACCCTACCTTGACACGTATTGCGAGAGAGGGACAGAAGTCGCGGAACAGCGGTGCGTACGCGCAGGGTTGCACACAAATAACTTTCCAATGAACACACAGCCGGGTGATACTTCACAGAACCGTTGATGACTAGGTGTTTGTACATTTTAAAACGTTACTAAAGATAAGTAAATTGTTAGGTGATTATCGTCTTGCGGTTCCAGTGGTCATAGGTTCCGTTGACACTGACTGACTGTCTATAAGATCGTCACCATATTATGATCTATACATTAAATTATAATTATTTAGATTAGTCTGACTGTAAAACCGACTGCTTGTGGATTCTATCCCCACTCGAGGACATGAAATATTTAGTTAAATTTATATTTCCATTTCTTCGCCCTGGTCTCAAGACAAAGCCCGGCGTTGAATTCCGCCACTCAACACGCAATGCCTCCAGAACTTGGCGGAAAGTGGGGAACGGAGTGTCTTAATACTAGGTTCCTTCTGTCCTGCTGTTTGCGGGTATCAGCGTGAAGCTGATAAATAAATAAAAAAATATAATTATTTAGATTTGTCTACTTCCTTTAATTAATGTGAGTGCGTGAATCAACAACATTGAACATGTAGGGGAACGTGATTTACAAACTTTCTATAGTCACGCTTCGCCTGCACCTCTAAACCCTTGCGGCTGGCAGGTGTATACAAACGAATAAAGGGCCCCCGTTCACCCTGAGCGAGGTTTTTATATTAGGAACCTTTATCAGAATAGAAAAAAAATATTATCTGCTTTATGGACACCACCTGTCCAAACACATTATGTTACTATGACGTGAATAAAATCAGTGATGATTGGAATCTTCATCAGTAAATATTCTTGTTTATTTCTCGCGTGCCCACAAAATCCATTAATGTCCATTGTATGATAATAAAGCAATGGCGATAGTGTCGAGAAAGTGTCCACTGTCGACGGACATGTACGCTATAAGCCCGGTATGTTAATATGTTAGGTAACTACTAACTACGGTTTGCTTCACGTTCTAGGATATTGATTGTTTGCACAATAAATATTTCGTTTGAAATTATTTTTGTTTTAATATATTATATTATAGTTTTCTTTCACAATAAAATATTTTCTCATAATATTTTCTTATTTTTTATTAAAACTAATATGTATTTATCATGGACTTAGTAATCATTTCTTTTTAAATTATAAAAAAGCTGTCATAATCAGACTAAATCATTTCTAAAGTTAAAAAAAAGATAGCGAAAGGGTTTCGATGGACTTCCTCAATATAGGAGTAGTGTCGTTGCGATTCGCTGTTCTATCTATTACATAATTTTTTTTTATAGCGTGACGTCAGAGAGAACCTAGTGTTAAAACATTCCGTTCTCCATTTCCTACGCTATTCTCTATTAATATACGGACACAGAATTAAGTAACATTAAGTAACATTATATAATACTTACCTACGTAATACAGTCATCAGCTAAACGATTTTATAAGGTCCAGTACTTATTTAATGATTACAGCACAAGACCAAACAAAGCAATGGATATGTTTACAAGAACTATGACACTAATTGAAGCTTTCATTGAGACCTATTACAGTAATTGGTTAAAGCCCATATAGTACAGCGCATAGTTGTTAAAAGGACTGTTCCTTTTATTTGCTTTAAATTTATGTAATACTAGGGAGCGGGCGCGGGTTCGCCCGCTTATTTGCACCCTTAGGGATAAATTCTAGGGGTCTAAAAAAACTACGAAACACGTGTTCTTTATTGAACATATTTTTAACAGTCTGAATTTATTTTTTTATAAAAATCGGTGGCGATTTAAAGATTTTTCCATATAAACTTTCAACTCCTTATTTGAACCCTTAGGGGGTGAATTCTAAAAAACCATGAAACACGTGTTCAATGAAATATTTTTAATAGTCTGAATTTTAAATTTAATAAAAAAATTTCAAGCAAATAAATAGGGGACATCGAATTTTGGCCTATAAAAGCGGGACGTCCCGCCAAAATCGGGACTTCTGGCAACACTGTTAGGTATTTATTGAAAATTTACTAATAATCACGCACGGTTACAACACTTCAGTTGTACGAAAACTAATCCCAGTAGCTTTTAAGTGTTAATTTCAGTTTTACTATAATTTAGAGGTTGTGCGTGTATAATTGTATATAATTAATTTCGTTTTGGTCGTAAAACGCACCCTGCTTTATTTTTTGTAGGCAACATAATAAGGTAATTTTAATTAAAATAAAGGAAGTACCCAAAATATTTAAAAGTTACTTAATACTTCGACTATATGAAATTATTGTTATTTAGAAGGTATTGTTTTGAGTTTATATTATTCAAGTTTTATATCATAGTAGAGTATTACATAATGTCAATTACTATTTAAAAAAAATCCCTCTTACAATACAAGAAATAAAATAAAATCAGTTTTACGCCGTATCCCGAATAAAACAGGTTGGCAGAGGAAACCTAGTGTTGAGACATCGTTCCCCACTTCCCGCCGAATTTTTCGAGGCCTGTTGAGTGGGGGAACTCAACGCCGGACTTTTGTCTTGGTGCCAGAGAGAAAAAATTAAAATATTAAGAAATAGTAATTGATTCTCTCGAGTTTATTCCTCGACCTCGAGATCGAACCCATAAGCGCGACGACGACCACGACAGTCTCAATAAAGAATAAAATATTATGCAAGATAGTGTACCTCGTCATAATCATTTTTTTAAAATATTTATACATTTAAAAAAACTGTTTTTTTTAATATAAGAGTTTAAAAACTAAAAAATAATAATTTTACAATGAACCTATGTTTTGTGAAAAAGTCGTAGCCAAACTTACTCAATACCTCAATAAAACTTTTTTATTTTTAGGCCTTATTTTTATTTTTTCTAAGAGATAATTAGATACAATTGAAGTAGCTGCTGTTGTTCAATTTTCTGACTTGGAACTGGTGACACATTTTTCTACCTTCTAATTTTGATAGCCTAATACTGTTAACTTTCAAGTAGTTAGTCATATAGAGTGATTACTTTGAAAGTGCATTTAATTAACATTCCTAAATTTCTTATATAAATTGAGGTAAAGTTGTTAAATATAATTATTCGTTTTATAATATGTACTACTTATATAAATTTTTTTTTTCTAGCTTTATTCTGTATCCCGCACATAGCAGGGTACGCAGAGGGAACCTGTGAAACCTAGCGTCAAGACACTCCATTCTCCATTTTTCGCTGAATTCTGGTCCATTGAGTGTTGAGTGGCGGAACTCAATGCCACTCTTTCGTTCGAAATCAAAGCCAAAAAAATTAAACTATTCGAATAGGAATCGAACCCACAACCTGTCGCGTTTACACTCACATGCATGTGCCAATTTGCCACTAATGGCCTCAAGTATCAAAAACGACAAAAAGAAGTCCTTTACAAATTTAAACATTTTTTTAACGTATTTTCTAAACGCATTAATAAAAAAAGTATGTTTTTATTATTCAGACGTTTTGTCACTTATGGATAAGTGTGTCAGTGATTGCCCACAGCTTGCCGACCGGTGTATGAATGTTGAACATATGCGACATTTCACTATCTTTATATTAATGTTTAAGATTGCTTTTCTACGTCGCTAACATCTGTGATTTTTAACTAAAATTATAGTACACTTTATTCTATAAATAACAGATTTTTTTTATATATTTTTTTTACTGCGTTTGTTATATAAACATTATATTTTTTGATTTATTTAAGGAATCTCTATTATTATTAATCGATAGATATTAGAAGGTTCTTAACTTTATGCTCTGAGTTGTTCTATAAAAAAGTTTAATTTATACTAGAGATTTAGATGTTATAGACTTTTATTTACTCTTATTATAAATTCAAATACAATTATTAATATTTTTGAGTTTTAGGAGCCCCTTTAGAGTAACTATTGCTCGCCTTCACTGCTCCAGCTCCTGCTTTAGCTTTATATAGCAAGTTATCTCAAAGAAAATAAATCTCTTTTATACAATATGCTTATTGCTTAAAAATCTCGTCTATTAAAGAACAATATTTTTAATAGCACCCTTGCCCCTTGCTATTATTACATATAAGTAAAACAGCATATTTTTATCGGTAAATAAGTTAACAGTATTGGGCCGCGGCCTCCGCCGGGCTGCCTGCACGACGCGACGTATGGAACAGCCGGCAAATCTGTTTATATATAAGAACAACCCATTCATCTCCTTAAAAATAAGTGTTAGGACGCCGGATTCTAAGGCCGCGTACAGATTTGTGCTTTGTAGTTTATATTGTTTTATTTAAAACACAATATGCTGATGGATATTTAAAGACTCTTTTGAATATTTCTAAAATAAGGTCTGGGAGGTCAGAGTGGTCAGTGCTCACCCCAAAAAAATATTGTTTACCCCCGAATTTTTTCTAACAAAAAATTGCCCTGAAAATTGAAAGTTTAAAAGTTTGAAATGCCAGATAACCCCAAAGTCTCAAGATCCGTCCATGCTTGTGCTTAATATAATTACATACGCATTTTTAATACAATTCATTTAATTTATTTATATATTTTCCACATTAATATTTCCACAATAATATTAGCAAAATTTAAAGAAGCAACGCCCTATTTATTTATTTGAATATTGGTTTGTTTAGATTTCACAGCTGTTGTTTATATGAACTCCATATAAAGTTCATCGCGTCAATCTAATGTTATAATAACAATTTTGATTTCTAAGAATCTTTATTTTCAATATATCACATGTAACAAAGACTACGACTAATTTACCAAATAAAAAAATAAGCTATGATTGCTTCACATTGAACTAAGACTATGTTTACTTATTTTGATAGTTGAGTAGCTCATGTTGTGTGATAATGTCCATCAAGTATAAGATGCTTTTTAAGGCAACAAAGATAAATTAGGTAAATATTATTTCGTAACAAGTAAACGGCAACTACACGACACGCAATGCCTCCAGAATTCGGCAGAAAGTGGGGAACGGGGTGTCTTAACAATAGGTTCCCTCTGCGTACCCTGCAGGGTGCGGGATACAGCGTGAAGCTAGGCACCTATATGTCCAGTAGAAATGTTGAAACTTTATTGATATAATAATATGATGCAATATATGTTGCTTATTTAATAAAAACGGTCATTTATTAAGACTAAACATCGGTGTTATCTTATATTTTATTTAATTAATTTACTTAGTCAACCTAGACCATTATTACTGCTTGTTTACGTGTCTTCCGTATTTTGCGAGATAAATCACTCCAATATCCATTTTCTGCTCATTTAGACATACTGCGTGCTGACTTCTGACTAACACAACTCAATGCCACGCTTTGTCTAACTAAATCCAAATAGATGTAAAAAAAGCTAAAATTTATTGCTTTTTTTAGCTGCACAGGGGGTTCCCAGGAGGCATAGACAACCAGAGTTGTAGTTTATTTCCGTAGTTTCTCCGTTCCCCATTAACACTTCCGTTCTCCAATTTCCGCTGAATTCTTGAAGCATTGCGTGTTGAGTGGCGGAACTCACCACCGCGCTTTGCCTCAGTACCAGATCGCGAAATAAATATATAAAACATATCATTCCCTCAACTGGGAATTGAAGCCATAACCGTCGCGTTACCAGTCGCATTTTGGTGCTCCGGCGCCACCGATTTCCTCAATTTATTATTATTATTACATTATATATTTAAAGTGAAGAAAAATATATATATTTTTTAATTTCAAATATTTAAAATAATTTACAATAGAAGACGTGCCCTAACTCGACGCATTTAGTTTGTCGCAAATACACCTCGATTCATGGCCAATGAACATGTGGACTGTAGACACTGTCTCGAAAGGTTACCTCAATGAGCCGCAGGACTCGTTTTAGCAATACGCTTTTTATTGTTTAACATTAAAGTCTTCTATAAATGTGAATTATTTCCTTTGGTTCTCTTTTCTTGTTTGTGCTTGGTTTTAGAAACGAGATATAAATTCTGGGGACGTGCAACGTCTCTATGTTATGCATTAGGATTTTAGAGTTTCTTTTTAAGATTAATATTCTTTTTTTTTTCTATTTATGATATTCCGGTAGTGGTGTAGAGGCGTAAGCGTGTGAATGTGAACGCGACTGGTTGTAGGTTCGATTCCCATTCGAGGAAATTAAATATTTAATATATTCATTTCTTCGCTCTGATGTCGTAGCAAAGCGCGGCATTGAGTTCCGCCACTTAACACGCAAAACTTCCAGACTTCGACGGAAAAAGGAGATCAGAGTGTCTGAGCACTAGGGTTCCTCTAGTTACCCTGCGGTGTGCTTTAGATTTGTACAGTGAATTTGGAGATAACGTTATGAATCTCTCATGACATTATAAATAAAAACACTATTAAGCCGAAAAAGAAACGTAAAATAATGAGCTTACAGTGTGAGTCACGTTAAAAGTTAGTTAACACTTATATTTCTAGTTCCATTTGCATGTTAAAAATATAGCCAAGAATTCTTATAAAGGAGAAAGTGAAGTTCGTATGACACAGATCTTGATAAGTTTTTACGGGTGGACATTTGATATGTTTAATTAATACAACAATTGAAGCGATTTTTTAATAGTTTAAAAAAAAACTTCATTTATCGTACTAAACAATTGTTATGTTTTGAGCGTCACATTGTATCCCGCATATAGCAGGGTATGCAGAGGGAACCTTGTTAATTAAGACATTCCTTTTCCAATTTCCGCCGAATTCTGGATTGCATGTTGAGTGGCGGAACTCAACGCCACGCTGTCCCCTCGACACCAGAGCGAAGAAATGAAAATATTAAATATTTTATTTCTTCGATTGGGAAGCGAATACACAACCCGTTGTTTACAATCACACACTTGTGCCCCTGCGCCACGACTGGCTTCACAATTATTTTATTGATTTAAATTGACGTGAACTATTCGAAATAATTAAAACAGGATATTCATAGATAACGACGTTAGTTTCTTAGATGTCCATACAAGACCAACATATAAAACGCGTATAATCCGCAGTCCGCGATATCCTTGAGCGCTTTTACTTTTATGAGCAAAGAAGCTTACCTTGAGGGAAAACGCACGTCGTCTCGCGCCGCTTACATTATAGCGGGCCCGGCTCCGGCGTCCTGCAAACAGAAAATATTGATATTGTTAATACTATATTTGATTATATTTTTTTACTATAATCTATATTTATAATTAAATTAACAGATTGAGGCCAGTCGTGGCGCAAGGCCACAAAGTGTGACTGTAAACCGACTGGTTGTGGGTTCGATACCTACTCGAGGAGATCGCTCTGGTGTCGAGTCAAAGCGCGGCGTTGAGTTCTGCTAATCAACACGCAATGCCTCCAGAATTCGGCAGACAGTGGGGAACGGAGTGTCTTAACACTAGGTTCCCTCTGCCTACCCTGCTGTATGCGGGGTACAGCGTGAAGCTGATTTATTTTTTTATATTTATTATTAAATTAACAGATCGGTGTGTGAACATAGAAGATATAATATAAGAAAAAAGTTATTGGTGCAATATATATATATCAAAAACTAATGATTTTTTAAATTTTTGCCTGCTCGTCTGTGTAATTTTCAGTATTTAATTTTGGCAAGTTTCCCTTAAAATTTAGTGCTTGTTTTATTTCAATCTATTTATAAATAAAAACGTTATACCATTTTTCGACAAAACTTCTATAAATAACTCTTTTATTGAAATTTTGTTTTTAAATATATTTTATTAAATTATATTATTAGTAAATTATTAATTATGTAGTTCGAGTAATGCAATCACAACGATTTAATTCCTTTTATCACTCCACTCCATTTATATATATAATATCACAAGCTATTTTACACTATATTGGCGCGAAAATGAGAAAACCCAATGAAAAATCGTATAAAAATTCCATGTTCCAAATTCAAAAGTAATATTTTGTTTATTTTTAATTGCAACATTATTTATGGCCAGGGTAATATATATTATAAACATTTTACTATTATAAAGTAATATTTTTTGCGCTTTACTGTATTTTCTTATAGATATTAATTCTAAAAGTTTTGATAGTTGAATGTGAGGAATCACATGTAGTGGAGTGGCCGCCATTGCTCATAACATGTCAAATTTAGTACGTACATAAATATTTTTTTATGTAAATTCTATATTATTTTCTGTGCAATAAAGTATTATTATCATAGTTTGTGAATTCGGGATTCAAAATAAACTCAACAAAATGGTACCCACGCTATGTGTGTAAGTATGACAAACAGAACAAAGAAAAGTAACAAATGTGACAACTTGTAAATGTCCGGACACGCTGAACTATTAGTTTTTCTATTAAAGTTGACCTGTCGTGGGAAACAACTTTACCAACAAAACTTATAAATATTTGATGGATTAAATGATTTGATCCCCAAAGAATCAATGAAATACTCAATTATCTACGATGCGAGATATCAATTTTTTTTATTCTTCATTTTTACTTTATTTTGACGTGTAGAACCTAAAAGTAGTTTCAAATCGCGGCGCCCCGGAAATCGTACGCTCCCTAATTATCTCGTAGTAAATTCTGTATAACTCCATATAGGTGTAATATATACGTAAATTGTATGTCCGTCGGGCACTTAAAAGTTATTCTTGTTTATATATAACCTTAAACTTTGCTCTTCATCAAACGCAATAAAACTTTTAACAAAACTGATTGATGCTCTTCTGTGAGAAAAAATGTCTTTGTATTTATTTTAAGGCTATTTATGATGAAGTTGTCTTAGAATTCGTGTGTGTATTACGTATAATAACATCATTACATGGTTAGCAGTATATCATTTATTTTTTAAAAATTCTACGTGGCATATGAAACAACTTAGGCCCGTTTTTGTAAAACGCTCTCAAATCTGAGATCGATCTTGAGATGCCGTATTCATTCATACATAAATAATATATGAATGAAAACGAAAAAAACGAAGATTTGATAGCGGTTTATAAATACAGGCCTAGTAACAATTTCAAATGAATCCAAGCCTTATTTAATAGCTTCTCACGATTCCCGCTTGGTGTCCCACAGACACGGTCTCGTCTGGATCGCTTTCTAATAGATTTATTTGTGATATACTCGTACGCGTCTCGCAGAATGTTGCAGTGCGGACGATGGCATACAAAACTGCATGAAAGTGGACCGGCCTCGGCTGCAGTCAAGGCCGAAAATGTCACTGGCAATGGGCAGTTTTAAATTTATACCTTGTTTCGTTTATTTTACTATTGTGGCTGTTCTATAAATAGATTTTTATATATTAAAATATCGAAATTAAATCAGCTTCACGCTGTATCCTGTACACAGCAGGGTAGGCAGAGGGGATCTAGTGTTAAGACACTCTGTTCCCCACTTTTTGCCGAATTCTGGAGGCATTGCGTGTTGAGTGGCAGAACTCAACGTCACGGTCTGCCTTGACACCAGAGCGAAGAAATGGACATATACATTTAAGTAAATATTTCATCTCCTCGAGTGGGAATCGAATCCACAACCAGTCTATTTTACAGTCACGCTTTGTACCCCTGCGCCACGTCTGGCCTCAATATTTTTACATATTGATATTTAAATATGACATGTGAAAATTGTGCTGTACTTTTTTTTTAATCACATAAAATTAGCTTAGCTAGGTCAGTGTGAACAAAGGAAATTATCATGGCGTTTACGACGCAGATACCGTTTCTGATATTTTTTGGTACAAATACTGTATGTTTATATGTTAGCTCTTATCTAAGTAAAGGTCATGGTGATATTTTGTTGACATAAAGAAAACTATGTTTCATTTTATGTTATTTGTTTTAAAATAATTTATAATAGATACCTAAACTAAAGCAAGTTAGTAAAAAGCCTAGTGTTAAGATACTCCGTTCCACATTAAGAGACCGAATTCCCAAAGCATTGCGTTTTGAGTGACGTAACTCAAAACCACGCTTTGCTTCGTTACCAGAGCAAGGAAATGAAAATATTAAATATTTCATACCCCAAGTGGAAATCGAACCCACAACCATCACGTTAGCAGTTCCACGCTGGTGTGTCCGTCTATCACTACGTCGTAACTTTCCATTAAAAAAAATAAAAATTAAATTAGCTTCACGCTGTATCCCGCACGCAGCAGGGTAGGCAGAGGGAACCTAGTGTTAAGACACTCCGTTCCCCACTTTCTGCCGAATTCTGGAGGCATTGCGTGTTGAGTGGCAGAACTC
>DWQW01002832.1:0-24984 GCA_018249695.1 Heliconius erato demophoon
TATATTTCAGGACAAACTACGCAAATTATCATTTATGGCGGGTAGATACGTATTATTATCTATTTATCACGTCGCGTGCCTGCACTGTAGTGGGTAGTCCGGCGATCTATAAAGTTTATTGACAGAAAGGCACGTGACAACGATTTATTCGGACCCCCAGCACTTATAATAATCGAGTGTCGCTCGTATCGCTTCATTTTTTGTAGATAAGGGATGATTGTCGCTTACAATGTTGGTTTGATATATGATTGGTGGTGTGTGAACTTTATGGACTCACTTGTTTGTGTATGTAGTTGTTATTACTTTGTAATGAAGTTGTGGTTTGATGTTAGAGTTTGAAATAAGCAATGTTGCTGTTATTATTTATTAATAAGTATATGAAGATGGGTGAAATCGATTGTAACTCGTTGACAAATTCATAAGTATATTACACAATTAACTTAACAAAATATCACTCTGTCCTCGACTACGTCTTGCGCTTTATTTTGGACAATATGTGTTTGGTAGAAAACTTTTTCCTGTATGTTTTCCTCTAAGTGTTTTTCCATACTTTGTTAAGACAAAATGCGACGTTGGATATGCCACCTACCTAATATATAATAGGTAAATGTTTCTAACACCAATTTTTTACCGCATAATATAGAATATGCCTAAGTTTAAAAAAAAACCGGCTTAACCACGCTTCCGTTCCAGTTTCAGGACTGTGGGAGTACGGGAACTACAACTTATAAAAGTTGACAAACTTAAGTTTGCGGGCACATTTATTCATTTTAAATGAAATGATCTACAACTATAACTATGAAATATCTATTTAGTTTTTGCGAATATTTCGGAGTTTTCCTGTATAACTCAAGTAAGCTCTCTCTTAGTTCTAAATTTCGTAACTGTAGGTCGACAGGAAGTATCCTATAGGTTTTGATGACGCTACGAATTTCGTACAAAATGCATCATAAACCATGCATAAATAATCGTATCTTTGTGATCGTCGATGAGCCGTATCGTTGATTTGGAGGCATTATTTTTCTGTGCTTCTAGGGACCATAGACTTGAATATTTGATGTGAATTTCAGCTTGATAATTCCACAAGTTTTTACCTTCTGATGTACGGAACCCTAAAAGGCAGTCTTATTTTTCCAATTTCTAAATTATTACCTGACATCCTGTTATACGATTGCAACGATTTACACATAAAAAAATAATCTTTGCCACCAATTCACATTAATTAGTAATTTGACTTACGAAGTATTCAAATTTAAAATTATATCACCTTATTTAATACCACATTATAATTCAAACGGCAATAAAAGACAAAAATAAATTGAAAACCCACCTCGCTAATTGGGTACTTAACGCGGGATAGGCAATTACGGTAACCGTGACATTTAATTTACGGCCCCTGCCCGTTATTCGGACATTACCGCCCCTCGGGATAGGGATGAGCCAAGGGATGACGGGTACTTGAGAACTGCGGCTTTGTTTGAGACCCTCGGCTTAATATTATGTTATATTTCGATTTAGATTTTTTTTTTATGATTATTGAAATATATTTTTTTTCAGCTTCACGCTGTATCCCGCTTTTAGCATGGTAGGAGGGAACTTGATGTTAAGACACTCCGTTCGCCACCTCCTGAATCTTTGTGCGCGTTTTTGCCTTGCGCTTTTACTAGAGAAAATGAAAATATTCATAAATTGTATATTATTCTTCCGAGTAATCGAACCCACAACCACGTTACAGTCACACGACCTCAAAAAATAGTATTTATAAATTGTTTGTTTAAAGATAATAAATACTATGCATCTCCTCAAAATATGATGTTAATTATTTAACATTTTTCAATCTATATTCTAAAAAAAAAATTGAAACAGCGATAAGAAAATTTAAAAAGTTTTGACATGTTGATGTCTGAATATAAAATGCATGAGAAGGGTCTTTTCTTATGTTTATGGAATAGAAAATATGCGTAACCAATTTGAATAAATATAACTTTTGTAACAAAGTTCTATTATAGTTTTAAAGAAATGGAAAACTTTGTTATACATTTTCAGTGTTGGTTTTAACATAGAACTTGTCTTACAAGTTAAATAAACTCTAAATTGGAGACAAGTCTAGGTATATAAATATACTTTTTTAGCGTCACGCTGTATCCCTCCTACAGCAGGGTAGGTATAGGGAACCTAATAGTAAGACACTCCGATCTCCGGTTTTCGCGGAATTCTCACGGAACTCAAAGCCACGTTTTGCATTGACAACAGAGCGACGAAATGAAAATATAAATGTATATACATTTTTCTTATCCTCGAGTAGGAATCGAACCCATAACCGACGCGACATTTTATGCTTCTGCGCCACGATTGGACGATTTAAATATTTTAAATTATTTATTGGTATGTTATTTATTATTTCAGATACCGTTTTTAACGACGTATGTAATAAGCATATGGGATCATTACTTCCTTTCTGTAATACATAAAAAAACAAACAAATCTCATATAGTCATATGCGGGATGTATGTGCAGCGGGTAAGTGTGCGCATTCAAAATATTTCGGAAACAGTCTCTAAGTAAGGGACAGCATCCCCCTCTTCAGTGCCCCCAGCAATGTTCTGTCAAGCGTTCAAATGAAAGCAATCACCTGGGCCCCTTTTTAGTTTTGACAGACTAATGAAGATTTTTCCTAAAATAGTTAGGTATGATTTTTTTGTCAATTGTCATATTTGAGGCGCAATGTTTTGTAGTCATGTGAACTTTTTGGAAATATATCATGTGTTGTTATGTGTTGGTTGGTGTTACCTCGTTACCTCGTTTAATAATTGCTAGTATTTATGTCTTTATAACGATGTAAAAGTTAACGACATTTATAAAACTATATTACGAAGATTTGGGGTAAGTGTCTGTGAGTCAAAGCATATTTTTGTTTCTATCTTTTGTTTCAGAGTTCAGATAAATATCAAATATACTCTAAAATTACCAGAGTAACTCTCAGAACGGATTTATTAACTATTAAATGCTGCTAAATGATGATTATTATTATTATTAATATACAAAGGCGTAACGAAACGAGAAAAATGTAGCTTTCAGCATAGGAAGGCTACTTTCGCACCTATGGCATATCATTGTCGTATATACAAGCTCAGTTAAAAACAAAATGTAAGGAATTCTTAGTTTAGTTTACTTGATTTCATGTAAAATTTAACTTGTTGATATGATAATTATTTAGGTAATAATATTGATTATACGAGTATATATGTTAACTTGTATACCTCAAAATGTATTCTTGTTACTTAAACTACTTAAAAACCTATTCATTATGCTTGCAATAAAAATATAAGATCTTGGCAATGTCATTATTATGTTCAAATTGTTACAAATTAATAATTAACACGATTTCATTTCAATCTGTAAATACACTAAAATTTTATGGCGTAACAAACTTTCAGTGCGCTCACTTGCCCCACAAGTCATCACTTTGTTAATACTGTTATAATATTTATTATAAAAAAAAAATTACCTAACATTTATAACGTTTACCAATAGTATATGTTAAACAAAAAAAAATTATAATAAAAAGTATATTTAATAGGACATTCGTCGTAACAGAACCGCACTTTACCATCAAGGAATCCCCTCGTCTCAATGCAAGGGAGCCGTAATCTGATTTAGCGGTTGTTACCTACAGGTAAAGTGCTTGCTAGTTTCCACTTGTTGGCAATTGACACTCTCCTTCTACATTGTTTCTATTAGAACTTTGTATTTTGTAAGGGAAGTTTATGTAAATTGATTAGTATTTAAGTTTACTGCTATAATTTAAAAAGAGGTTCACGCTGTATTCTGCATACAGCAGAGTAGGCAGAGGGAACCTATTGTTAAGATACTCTGTTCTCCATTTGCCACAGAATTCTGGAAACATTGCGTGTTGAGTGGCTTAACTAAACGCCGCGCTTTGCCTCGACACCTGAGTAAATAAATTAAATTTAAATAAATTTAAATAAATGTTTGATTTTCTCGAATCCACAAACAGTCACGTTTACACTCACACATTTGCCACAACTAGACTTCTCAATTAATTTTAAAAGCTTTACCAGGTCATTAATTATAAAAACCAAGACGAAATTTTTAAACATTTTTTAAAGTGTTATTCCACATTCCATTCCAGTGGTCTGAGCGCCTGGTCGGTTTCCAGGAGGCGCGGGTTCGAGTCCCGCTGCGTTTTTTATATGTTTTCTAAATAAGTATTTTTCAAGACGAAATTGTTAAGTTTTAATGTCTTGATTATACGCAGGAAAAACCTTAAAACTTTGTTCTCCGTCCAAATTTAAGACATTACCTACTCACATGTTGAGAAACTAAACTAAATAAATATATAACTAAATAAATATATAATAATAGTTTCAATAAACTTAATAAGTAAAGTTACACATTAAAACAACGAACTAGAATCATTAAAATATTTTAACAGCCACGTCGCATTCAGTATTCCAGTTGAAACGTGGTTGGAATAACGGAACACGAAACCACAATGAATATGTGGTTGAGGAGTAACTATTAGAACAGTTGTTTGTAGCGAACTGAACTTCGTCTGGTACTAACTTGGTTATATTAAAGTTAGGGAAGTATATAGACTTGACATATCATATATCAATATAGTTTCAGCTATAGCTATTCAATTTTACATTTCTTCAGCTTCACGCCGGATCCCAGTATCCCGCACACCGCAGGGTAGGTAGAGGGAACCTAGTGTTAACATACTCCGGTCCCCACTTTCTGCCGAATTCTGGAGGCATTCTATGTTAAGTGGCAGAACTCAACGCCGCGCTTAACCTCGACACCAGAGCGAAGGAATAGAAATATAGATTTAAGTAAATATTTTATCTCCTCCAGTGGGGATCGAACCTACAACCATTCGGTTTTACAACAACACTTTGTGCCGCTGCACCACGACTGGCCTCTAATTTTACATTTCTAATCCGCAAATAGTAGCGTGGCAAAGGGAGTTTTTAAGCACTCCACTCTCTTCTTTTCAAAAGAATTAAAAGGTATTGCGTGAATTGCGATTGAAATGTAACCAAGAACGGATCGAAACCATAACAATTGTGCTTACAGTGAAACAATTCCACTGCGTCACGATATTTTTGTTATTATTATTTCTATTCAAGCCATGTTTACTATTCAATAACAATTAATGGTGGTTCAGATATGTTCGTTGTTTTGGGCATTTCAGTGACTAGACCAACCTATTTTAATATATATTTTTTGTATCTTGTACGTAAGCAGCCACTTTTGGTGTTTTTAGTACTTATATTGTAAAATTAATTAAGTTTAAAAAAAATACAGAACATTTTATACCTGAATACTTCTTAAGGACCTGATTTCGTTTCTTATAATACATTAAAACTTTATATTATAGTATATGTAATTTAAAGAAATTAAGGTAGGTAGTCTGAACGAGCTATTAAAGCGTTTGTCTTAAAATAGCTGATAAAATTAGAAAAAAAAAAGAAACATTTCGATATCGAACAGCGGCCAATTTCACGCGTCATTAGCGCAACACGCTCCGTCATTCTGCGCTAAAACCTGAAATAGAATAAACCTTAATTGCATGGAAATAAAGCTTATATTTGAATAAAGAAAAAACAAAAAGTATAGGGCTGCCATTTATACGATTCGAGGAAGCAAGTGGTTTATAAAGTCTCCGAACCATCGATTACCATAAAATTGTTTACGTATTTTCGGTCTAAGTGATTCTCTACGTCAATCATGGGGTTGTCATACGCAAAGTGTGCCACGGCTTATTTTGGTACGTCGATAAGTTTTTTTATTACATTTCCCCCGGACTCGTAAATGCAAGATGACGCATTAGATTCTGTCGCACGTCAGAGATGAAAGAAATAAAGGGAATAGATTATTAGGTGAGGCCGGTCGTTGCGCAGTGGTACAAGCGTGTGACTGTAAATGCGACAGATTGCGGGTTCGATCGATTCGGAACAGAAATATCTTAATGGGGAATGAAATGTCTTAGCACTTGATTCCTCCATTCTCTCTGCCTACCCGAGATATTTGCGGGATACAGCGTGAAGATAAAAAAAAGTATTTTTCATCTGCACACCTGTTTAACCTGTAGAGCAGAGTAGTCAAACAGAACCTGGTATTAAAACACTCCGTTCTCCGCTTGCCTGAATTCGGGACACTGATTGCTTAATGGCAAAACTCAACTCAACAGGTATATATATAAAAGTACTCGAATATTAAATATTAAAAATGATCAGAGAAAATATACATGTTCTAAAAAACTTATATATTGTATAAAAACATAAACAATATTAAATAGACTGAATAGACCGCGTAGCTTAAGCGGGCGAAATAAATTCCAATTCCCGAAATGCTATCCTGGAATGTTATCTCTAACGCTAACAATGCCTCAGGACATATTAGAACAATGATCAATAAATGAAGACTAAAATATTGATATTTCTATTATGTTTATTTTATTTTATTATAATTGATTATATATTTTTTTGGTTTTTTTATATTATAGCTTTACACTATATCCCACGTATAGTAAGGGTAAGCAGAGGTAGCTGAGTGACTCAAAAGCAGGTAACGCAAAATTTTCAAAGAAATGAAAATAATTTATTATTCTTAGTGGGAATCCATCCCACAATTTTCGCGCTTATGGTCGGAAGAAAGTAAAACGCTGCGCTAGGACAGCCTAACGAATTATTCGGTATAACTATTGAAATTATTAAAAATAATAAAATAAATATGATCTGGTCTATTAAGAAGAAACAGGGCTCGACTAATAAGAAACAGGCTTCGTAAAGTGCCTAAATACTACTTCGCCTTCTGTTGTTTGCGGAAGAAGCTAGAGGTCACTTATACTACGATAATATGTGTGTCAGACACAACACCATGTAGTAGAAATCACAGTTAAAAGTTAATCTAATTATAAACGTTAAACGCAAAAGGGAAAAAGAAAGAGAAACACATAGAGTTTCTAAAATAACTAGCTAGACAGCCCTATTCCAATTTATTTAGGGTAGGTTCCATTGGTCACGCGGCGTCCGACGGCGGTCGGCGATGCGATAGTGGGATTAGCGCGTGGACGTGCAAATCTCGGTTACGTAGCCTGCGGTTTACATATTATGACCTAATTTAGTGATTACTGTTTCACTGCATGTTTGATAAGTGGTTTGTGAAGGTTACAGGTTCAAATCTAAGGAATCCCATATAGAATTTTGTTTTGGCAGGTATAGGTTAGTAAGAACATGAGCCTGTCACTAGTCAGATAAATATTTTCTGTGATGAATTTGAATTAAGTTATTAATTACAATATTACATAATTAAGTCTGTCGCTACGTCTAAAATTTGATTATTATTAACTTAAATTATTTAAAGTTATTTTGCTTTGGTAACAAGACGAAGTCCGGCGTTGAATTTCGCCACTCAATATGCTATTTTGAAAACTGAGGGAAAGTTGAGAAAAGAGTGCTTAACATTAGGTTCCATCTTCCTACTCTGCATCCGGAAAATTGTACGCCGACTCCAACCCACATTTTTTGTTTAAAGAACCCTTGAATTACGTTTTCGTAACGAGATAAAACTTTAATATTTTTTATATACGTAAGGCCTGGGTAGATTTTTATTAAGTAAAATAAGTAAGATCTAAGAGTTCTGCCACTCAATTTGCAATTTCTCAAATATAGTCGGAAAGTTGAGAATGACCACTCCATTCTCCACTTCTTTATTCATCCATTCTTCCACGTTTATATTATATCGTAAATCTTCATGTATTAATACGATACTATTTTACCAAAAGTAAGGTAATTATATCTTCAATTTAGTTAAACTAGTTATTGACTTTACCTCCTCTAAGTCTCATATGTTTATTTTAATTGGAACTCCTTATTTTGTTATGTTTATAAGTACCATAAGATAATATTTGTGATATTTTTATATAGCTTTCGAAACGCCACGTGGTAAAGATGTTTAATTAGTATAATGTATTTATATTAAAACTACAAAGAAATATTTTACCCAATGTGGATTTTTATGGTTTTGAGATTTGCCATTTAATATGGAATGTCTTAAAATGTCTATCTCGATGAAAAAGCGGTGAACCTATATGTATATTTATTACAAATGAGATACTGAAAGCAAAACTGTATGAAATACCCTGAAAGTGATATGTAATACACATATACTCATTTCTTGTAGCAGATTCACGCGTGTTCCCGTTTACTTCTTTTTTCGTTTTCCCACCAGTTTTCATGACATTATACGTACACACATAAACTCAACGCCACGATTTATTCACAAGATCAAGAAAATGAAACTAATTTAAACTCACATAATATAACAGTTACAAAAAAAAACACATTTCTAATACACGAAAACGAATACTACAAAACTGATTATCGGAATTAAAAACCGTAAAGACCACTCGTTCCGATCATTCAACTACCCACACCATACATATTTATAAACCATCCATTGTTAGTACCAGTATCAGCGTGTGATGTTATTGGATCTACAAGCCTGCATCACATACCAGGTCTCAAAACAACAGAACTGGTAGTCGTGACTAAGCGCAGTGATCGCGCTCACTTGAGCAAATAGTGTAATTGCGTGTCCAAATTGTATGGATTTTTGTGGCTAAGTGTGATCGCGGGATTGGGATACAGAATTCTATATTTGGTATTAAAATTTTATTGACGCCGTCGTTGCGTAATAGCACAGCAACCGACTTTAAACGAGGCGGGTGTGGGTACGATTCATATTTGTGGGAATGAATAATTATAATTATATCGCTTTTGTAACAACAAAGCAACGCTCATACTGGGCGTTCCCGGGGGAACCTACGTAGTGTCTTCTTTACGCCCTATTCCGCTCACCTAGTGTTAAGACATTTCGTTCATAAGCACTTTATTCCGCCAAAATATCGAAAGATTGCGTGTGGAGTAGCGGAACTGACCGCTTTGTCTTCTAACGTCCAATATTAATAATCTATCTCCTACGTCAATCTTCGATTGTTCCATATATCTATCCAATCTCTAGATAGGATCGTAGGAGATAGCTTATTAATATTGGGCGTGACCAGAGTGAGAGAATAAAAATATGTATAAACAAAAAAAAAACTGAACTAACCTCATGCTGTACCTATCCCTTGCGGGGTGGTCAGAGAGTACGGAGCGCCAAACGTTACGGTCTCTACATACCTCTTTCGCCTCGTTCACTGTCATCAACCTCTTCATACACGCCCTCGGGGGCATCCTCATGTTTTTTACGTGACCTTCCTCCAGTATCTTTGATACTGAGTTTTTGAAGGTCGTAGGTTCCCTCTGCCTTTCCGAAAAAATCTTAAACTTGCTCTTTAAAATATATAAAAGCAAGAAATACATCATTAATGGATACATAGGTATTTAATATTATTTACCCATTTAGCATCTATAGCTATCGCACTAAACGGATCATGTGTAGTGGCTCGTGCGTCAGACAAAGATAACGATAAGATAGCGTGCGCCAACAAGCCCGTGTGCAATAAACGTTAAATACTTATATAATTATTACTTACTTGATTTTAACTTCTTGAACAATAGAAATTTGTTATTTCACAAAGAAGAATAGAAAATTATTTCTACTCTTGTCCAAGATTGGATGGTTTCCAAAAAGAGTGGATTCGAATCCAGCTATGTTAAAATCTTTATACGTTTTTTATAAATGTTTTCATTGAAGTTAATATTTTAAGATTTTTTTCTGTATATTATTTAGTCCATTATGTATTAGAAGCTATCTTGGCACAGAATCTGGAACAATTGAAAACAGAGTGTGTTGAGACAAGTTTATGTCTGCTCGGCTGCCTACTCGGCTATACATGGGATACGATGTGATGTGTTATTTAGAGATAACTAGTAATAATTGAGGCCGTCGTGGCCCAGGGGCACAAGGGTGTGATTGTAACGCGACGATTGTGGGTTCAATCCCCACTCGAGGAAATGAAATATTTACTTAAATTTATATTTCCATTTCTTCGCTCTGGTGTCAAGGCTAAGCGCGGCGTTGAGTTCTGCCACTCAACAAGCAATGCCTCCAGAATTCGGCAGAAAGTGGGGAACGAAGTGTCTTAACACTACGTTCCCTCTGCCTACCCTGCTGTGTGCGGGATATAGCGTGAAGCTAATTTAATTTAATTTTTTTAACTAGTAATAATTAAATTTTTGAACTGAAATATTTTCGTTTCTTGGCTCTTGTAGACAATGCGCAGCATGGAGTTCCGCCGCTTAACACGCAATGTGTTGAAAAATGGGCAGAAAGTGGAGAACGGAGTGTCTTAACACTAGGTTACCTCCTCCTACATTGTTATGCGGCAAAAAAAATCAACTAATATATTTTTAATTAATTCAACTACTTTACGCAACACGAAATTATAAATACCTAGGTAGATTTAAAAAACACAAAATCTTTTTAAAATTATACTTTTCTATTCTTTTAAACATAATATGTCCGCGCATCTGTGACAATGGCTACATTCCTAAACAATGCAAGGTTGTACCCACCTTTAAAGTATTTAATAGCCGAGTTAATATCAAATACGGGTATCACTGAGCCGAGTATCACATGGGTGAACCCGTATAAGGCATGTTCCCAAAATAGTTTTAGTAATATAGTAAAACCGCAAAAGGAAAAAGTGCGGGCAACGCTTACTTACATATACGTATATGACAGTAACCGACAAGCACCAATGACCGATTTTTTTTAAACTTCTGAAAATAAAGGTATATATAAATATATATTTTTTAAATGTAATCATTAAACTAAATGCATATATACCTACTCCCTGATGATATTTATATTTTTTCGTAATTTTAATTAAAGATGACGACGACGATATGCATAGATGGAAAATAACTATATTTCTTAAGCTTATTGCCAAGCGCACGAAAAAACGTTTCGAAACTTTCTACCATCTGGGGGTCCTAATAATATCTTTGGAGCCTCAAACTCACCATACCAAGGAGCAAGATACAGTCAGCTCGCTCTGCAGTCTACCCGTGACTACGAACTCCTAAACAAAAAACGTTCGAAAAGTCGGGTTTTCAAAAATGTATTGTAATAAATATAGAACGCGATTAATCCGGTTAAAGATATTCATTTAAAATTATATAACCTATTTCTTAAACATATTCTATACCAGGATGACTTTCATCTAAGTTCAAACCATAAACTTTTACACTTATACATATGCATATGCAAAATAAAATAAATTGTACGTTACAGCTACTTAATGAATGCTTGCCTTAGATACGTTTCTTGGCAAGTTGGCAATCAAAAAGATTCAATAGTCTGCTTTTCATTCATGTCATACTCCATTGCTCTTACTCCCGCAAAATAGACTGTATTTGTGCCAAAGTTCAAAGAAGTTTACATACTCGTATGTATACTATAACTAGATTTTACCTGCGGCTTTGTCCCCATAGTCAAATGAAAATAACTAAAAACGATAAGCATTAAGTAATATATAATTATGAAGGTATAGTGTAAAGTACAGAGAGAAAGAGAGAGAGAGAGAGAGAGTAGACATTGAGAAATGTATACACTAGACTTTCCTCAATATTTTTCAACCTAATAATATATTAATATATTTATAATATAAGTAGAGATTAGTGGCGATAGTAGAGACTGTAAAATATGATACTTTATTTTTATCTAGATATGCTTGTTATTGTTATATACCTAGTAATAATCCAATTCTTAAAACTGAAGAGACTAAAAAGATGAAGAGACAAATTTTTATTTTATTTATCTATAAAAATAGCACCCCATACTAAACTAAACGTAATTAAACATAGAGGTAATTAAAATTTGTGGTGATTTTCTAATTTATGTATGCTCGCTAATTATAGTATAACGATCTCCATGAATAGTTACCGTTGTGTTTTCACACCATGTAGCGTATCGGCCCCATCATTTTTGATTCCAAAAAACTTTAGACCTTAAGGCTATAGAAATAGAACTTTCTTTTGTTCCTTCTTGATATTCCTCTGCGGGAATAGCATTTTAATGACCAATAAAATTAGCCTCACAAATTAGAATACTTCTTTGTTGCACTGTCCATGGATCCACTTCGAGAGTTTTTGTTTCCTTATTTTCTTATTATTTATTATTCGATAAACGTATAAATTATGTAATGTTTTTCATTCATAAATATTACCTACTATGGGTATGTTATTTACATATAATGATAATATAAAGGAGCATGTATATGATTTTCAATTTTTTTTTACTAAAATAAAAAAGACCAATCGATTGTTATTAGAGCATTAACTTTTTTGTTGTCATTTAATTGAAATGTTGAGTGGATGACTATAATATCTAATAATATTCGGAGAAATATTTATGTTTGTAATATTTGGAGTAACTTTACTTTGTTTTACTTTGTTTGTTTAGACAAAGTGTGAATTAGGATGGGTACGGTAAAGTACGGCTGTAATAGCTCGAGTATTATCGTGGTATTACAAGGGGATCGCACCAGCGTTTAACATCAGGTTTGATACGGTCAAACGTAAACTTTTTTTAGTATAAAAGAAATTATCTCCACATGGTTGCCAGTTTATAGTCACCTTAATCCATTTCTTTTCTTGATGTTAAGCCTATTGCGTATTGTCAACCAAAAGAAAACATTTTTTCAACCAACAAGTTTACGTCAAAGTCAAATTTAAAGTTTCTTATCTATAATAGTTAATAATAGTTTTTAGTCATAAAAGAGAAAGAGAGATTTAGTTTTTGAATATTATTATGAACAAGCAGAAAACGCGACGATAGGACGCTTTTTCACACTGAACAATTTTAAACGAATGCCAGGAGCGACAATAACCGATGAATCTGTCACAGAATTTGCTTTTGATGTCTGAATTTTAGATTTCTTTTTATTTTGAGAATTTAATTGTGAACGTAATTAGTACTTAAATTCGTACCTCCTCGAGGTGAATGCTCAATATTAAAAATATGATTTATGTTCATTTCAGTTTTTTAATTTCTTTAAAGATATTTTATTAATATATCCTTAGACTGCTTTCTCGTATCTTAAATATTGTTGATTTTGATTCATAGAATTAATTTTTATCGTGTATTTTTTTCTTTTACAATTATTTTTATTAATGTCACGGCCGCCTCTGGTAAGAGGTCGATTGTAACACACGCACACATTCATTAAAATGACGTATTGCTGCCAAACTATTTTACCTGAGTTTTAATTTTTGATAGCAATTTAAAGATAAATAACAATGTTTCATTATCAACAGCTTTGATCGTTGCCTACAGCCATAATAGCTATGCTTTATACAATTGAAATATAGAAGAACCGTACTAATTAAAAAAAAATCTATTCTTAAAAATATTATTTAAAAAAAATAACTTCACGCTTTATACACTAAATGGTAGAGTAGGAACAGGGAACATCGTGCTAAAATACTTCATTCCCCACTTGCCACCCAATTTTCGACAACAGACAAAACGCATTCGTCTTTTATCAAAGTGAAATGAAAAAAAAAACATTCCCCCGAGTAAAGTAGTCAAACTCTGTGACTTTACGCCACGACAGCCTAGAAATGAACCATACTTTTTTAATCATAAGTATTTATTATTTAAATTAAATTAATTGGTAAATACAAAATTTAATTAAATGCTGTATTTATTTAACAATTACTAAAGTATTATTGTATAATATAGTGAAATAAAAACCACAAAAGTCAATAAAATTAAACATAAGCCGTACTTCCCCAGCATCCTAATCCAACCCCGTGTCATCTCTCCGCAAACATTTGTAAAGGATATTTATCACCTGAACCTAACGAGGGTTCTGTTTACGCTTTGTTACTTATAGAATATATCTTATATACCTAAAGCTTGATTTAATATAGTTATTAATAACGTGGTGCACTTCATAAATGTCGGTATGTGCCTACACGCGACGGTTATGGGTTCTATTCTAATAAGGGTAAATGTTTGCGTTGTACAAATTAATGTAATCGACACCGTCGTGGTGCAGGGGGTGTGCGACTGTAAACGCAATGGTTGTAGGTCCGATCCCACTCAGGGGAATGAAATATTTAATATTTTTATTTCTTCGCTCTGGTAACAAGACAAATTCGCCATTCAACAGATGCCATATAATGGATGGATGCGGTATGATACAGTGTAAAGCTAAAAAAAATAATTAGCCACAAATAGAAGAAATCTCCAGATATCGACATAAAGGCCCTAGTAATCGACATCTAATTATTATCGATTAAGACAGAATATATTTTTGGTGCAGTGTATGTAGTATTGCTGATATAAAATTAATAAATATTATTTTTTTTATTCACTGTTATACTAGAAGTTCTTATATTGTTGTTAAGCTGTAATTTAGTCATACAGGCTATAATAGTTTTTGCTATTTGTTAAATTATAGATACGTAGTCCCAACTGTTAATCCTAATGAGCTATTGGACTTGTTTTTTAGGGTTCCGTACCTTTTAAGGAAAAGAGGAACCCAGCTAGCATTTGTTCAGGGAAAATCTGAAAACTATAGGCACATTTGAAAAAGTTATAGTCCTAAAAAAGGGGCCAAGTTTGGTATTAAAGCCGCTGAAATAAGGGAGGTATCAGATAAAAGCTAAGCAAAGCTTAAATTTCAGAAAAAGCTCCAATCTTTGTACGGTACCCTCGGTGGGAGAGCCTGACTCGCGATTTTTCTTTTTAAGTTTATTTTGTCGGGCTTTAAGTATTTTTTCTTACACCTTAGAAAAAATAGTCTAGGTATTCTAAGTAAGACATTAGTTTTGAACATTTTTTTATGTGATATTTTAGAATTTGTTGTAAAATAAAGTTTTTAATGTGATCTAGACCTTATTTATTTTTATATGATCAGCTCTATAGATAATGAATAACACTATTTTATCTATATAAAATTAAAGATGTAAACAAACAGCATACACAAAAATGCTTTCACAAAAATTTCAATCATTATATTACAACATAATTTAAAACTGTATATTTCACTAAATAGTAAATTAAGCATATTAATTTAAAAACTCAGTAATAACCCTATTTCAATAATATAACCATCTGTTAATATTTGTTTTAGTTTAATTGTCTCCGATATGACGACGGTAGTCCCCTTGTCGGCCTCAGAGTGTCACCGGCCTCGGCCAGTTAGAGCGAGACAGCGCTATATAGGTTGATATGTAAGTGAGAGAGACAGCAAACAGCGGGACAAGTTAAGTAAATTGTCATGATTGGATAATTGTTTTATTGATAGAGTCAAATGCTTTTCAAATAATTTAGGCCAAATTTGGAGAAACGACATCGTTTAGGAGATATAGTAAAATAATTGAGTATTTCTATTATATTTACTTAATTAATTAATAATTTTAAACTGTATGTCCATGGTATTTATTCTTTTTCTTATAAATTTCTCATTATATGTATGTTTTTGTGAATCATCTTCACACTATATCCCGCACACAACAGGGTAGGCAAAGGGAACCTAGTGTCAAGACACCCTGTTCCCCATTTTCCAATTTCTGAATTGGCATTGTGTGTTGAGTGGCGGAACTCAACGTTGCATTTTGCCTCGAAGCCAGAGCAAAAAAATTGTAATATTAAATATTTAAATTCCTCGAGTGAGAATCAATTGTACCTGATTGAAATAAATTAATAGAATAATACTTATATAATATTCTTAAATATACATTTAGGTATATCTATATTCCAAAAAAAAATTCACATACACAGCAGCGTATAGTTCGTGGGAACTTTCCAGAATATAATTGCTAATATTCTGGAAAGTTCTCACGAACGTTTGTTTAGATTTTGCATAGAAACTTCAATGGATTAAAAGCCTTAATTAGAAGCCTCGTTTAGAAGTGAGCAAATTCAGATCATTGAAAACCTTTCACAGCATAAAATTGCATTTTTTTCTATAAAATTGGTTTATTAGTAAATAAGTATAATACATCTATGATGTTGATGGCATATATTGAAATAGTTATATCAATATATATAAGCAATTAAATCTATAATATTTACGCAAATACAATATTATATAGAAGAAAAAAAAGTTAACAGTTACAAAATACATTAAAAGCTACAATTAAGAGTAACAATTTAAAAAATTAAATCCGATCTGGTACACAATATATTTATTTCAGCAGAAATTTCGACTTAAAACATAAATTTACCATAAAGATAACCGTTACTGAGGGATTCACGGAACCAGAACAGTTATTATTCAAAACCATTATACAGAAGCTAGCACAGAATACTAAGCGTAAATCGACGCTCGAGCCCCGATTAGAATGCATCCACAGAACATCGTTGCAAATTTAAATCGATGCGTTCATTTCGTTTCCATTCAGATGTTGGAACAGTTGAGTGTCTAACAACATAATTAGTATTAACAAAAACCATGATTGATGGAGTACACCCTGTCTATGTCTGTTCGCGCTAGCCGTCAGCCTTCGAGGTTCGAAGCACCGTTACATGCAGTGCGGTCGTTGTCCCCGAATTCGCAATTTGAGCTTTAGATAAAATTAGATAAAATCAAATCGGTTTTATGTTGTATCCCGCACACAGCAGGGTACTTAGTGTTAAGACACTCCGTTCTCTACTTTCTGCAGAATTCCAGAGACATTGCTTGTTGAGTGGAGGAACTCAACGCCTCGATACCAGAGCAAAGAGATGAAAATATACATTTTAATAAATATCTATTATATTTTCTCGAGTGGGCATCGAATCCACAACCTGCCTGCCTGCGATTACAGTCACACACGTATGCCCCTTAGTACTTACTAATTAATTAATTAACTGCATATATTGTAACAAATCTATCTATATATAAAAAAACATTTTTTTTTTCTCTTACTACTATTACTCTTATTACTACTATGAATACGTGTAGAGAACCGTTATACAGGTAACTTGTAGGTATATCTCGAAGGATTTTTTGTCGAGACGAATATGGCAGATGGCAGGCATCACGGCTGCACGAAATAACTAAGTGCTAAAGAATTTTAGCGTCATAATTCATAAGATAAAAGTTATTTTAATTATTTTTATAACATTGTAAGTAGGTAGGTACTACATATTTAGTATTAACATAACAAAAGTAAGTTTCATGTTAAATGATAGCGGGTCGTACAACAAAGGTTCATAAGTTTAATGTATTGTTAAATATAACTCCTTTTTTAATTTCAATTATATTAATTTAATTTCAATTGCCAATTATGTACTTGACATTTATTTGTATTCAGTTCATATATATGTATGTATGTATATCATATACAGTTAATATACTTGAATGCTTTTCTTTATAAATTTTTTCGTCCTTACAGGAATAATGTATCCGACGATAAAGTTAAAATATGTCTTTTTAAAAAACCTATATTTGCAATTAGGATTATTACAAGTCCTTTTCGATCAAGCCAAGTCCAATAAAAATTTCAGAAACGTCAGGAAGGGCAGGAAGCTGCCACTGGCTCGAAAGGCAGTCCCGCTGAGTAGAGCTGAGCACGGTACAACACAGTTGGTTTTATAAAATACATATACGTCGATTTTTAAACGGCTTTTATGTATTTATTACACATTTATTAATTTATATATTTTCGTTTTATGTTAACAAGATAAAAAGAAATAAAAGAACTAAAACAGTCAAATGTCTTGTTTTTATTTCAACTTCACGGTATATCCCACACACGGCAGGGTGGCCAGACACGGGACCTGGGTAGTGTTATGACACCCCGCTCCCAATTAAGAACCTTCCATTTCCCACTTTCCTTCGATTTTTTGAGGTATTGCGTGCTGAGTGGAGGAACTCAACGCCGCGTTTTCCTTACCAAAGCGAGGAAATATAAAATATTAAACATTTCACTACCCCAATTGGGTATCGAACCCACAACCATCAAATTTACTGACGATCTCAAATAAAAGGCATTAACTATCTCCAGCCAGTGCTAATCTAAATTAGATGTAAACTGATCAAAACACATCGTATGCACCGTTACCGCAGTGCTCGTAGTGCCCGCAGTCCGTAGTTAGGTAGTAGGTAGGTATATATAGACAGACGGTCGTCGTCCCCGAATTGGCTGGCAAATCACGAGAGATTTTGACATTACTTGCAGTGTACTCGTTACAAGCGTGCCGCTGGTCTGGCCTGGTAGAGCTGGCGTTTCTAATTTTGTATAATATTTTGTTTGGCTTTACCCGTGTGGCAGAGGCAAGTTTTTTTTTCAATTCGCCTAAAGAAATATGTTAATTATTACAAAAAACAATAACTATTTTAATTTTCTTAATTACAGATGAAGTTTATCTAATTTAAAATATGATTTTTCTTTAGCACGGAAACCATTTAAAAAATAATTAGGTTCTCATATACTGTGAAATGTTTTAATTATAATTAAAATCTTTATAAACTTAGGTTAATGACATATGTTTTTATCCCGCCCGATTTTATTAAAAGTTATGGGTTTGATTCTCACTCGAAGGAAAACTATTTCAATATGGACTTATTATATAAAGTACGTATAATTTAACATTCCAGCACTTTAAAAGTAAAATCAAAGGGCTGTTTCTCTAAAAAGTAGATTTTTTCATTATATCTTTTCCTTATAGAACATATTATCGTAATTTTCTCAATTTCCATATATCAATAAAAAATTATCAAAAATACGTCCCCATAATCTATATACGTACATACAAACAATAATTAAACACAATTAACATTTAACTAGCATCAACCAGATGTGAGAAGCGTAGTGTGAAGGCAACATGAATGAAAGTGTATGTATGACGTGAGAACGCATTTCCCTTTGACGACTGTGGCTCCATTGATGCGTCGTAGATTACTACCGTACAGACAGCCCTGTTAATGGAGCAACTAGTTAAGGTGATTTCACATTATATTTTCATATATTTTTTTTATATAATACATGTAATTATATGTTTTTTTTATTTAAAATATATAATTGTTTTATAAGCTTCGATTAGATTAGGCTGTAAATATATTTTTCGTTTTCTTTATTTTTATTATTTTTTGGATATCAGAACATATTTTCTGTTTGAATACCTGTATTGATTTCCAAAAATTTGTATCTGTTTTTATTTTAATCTTCTTTTCTTGTGATTTTGTTAATTTCCATGACTTATAAACATTTATAAATAAATACAGGTAATAAAATTGCATATTTCCTATAAGATACTAACAATTCATTTAAAAAAACAACCTTTTTAGCTATTACTACAAAAACAGACCACAAACACAATCCTTTACACAACATCAAAATGACGAAACGTGTCATCCCACCCGTGTGCACCAGGTCTAACGCAATTGGTACAAAGTGCGGCGCGGTCAATGTACCGCGCGTCACGGCACGCCGCGCGCTGTAATGCGCTTAGATTGCTACCTAACAACCAGGTTACCTTGATCCCCGCTACACTGTACTTCCCCCCCTCCGCCTTACTTAACTATTGGAGCGGGAATGGCAGGGGAGGTCAACGGCGCTGGCCATGTCACTGCATTTGCGAGTATTGCGCGAATTCAGCTATTTGTCCTAGGATTGCTTATTTTGACCTCCTCGTGCTATGTTTTAGATGTTTTAGCGTTTTATATTACGTTTTTGTTGTATTCGGCGTTGAGTTATGCCACTCAAGACGCAATGCCTCCAGAACTCGGTGAAAAGTGGAGAACGGAGTGTCTTAACACTAGGTTCCCTCTGCCTACCCTGCTATATGCGGGATACAGCGTGAAGCTGATTTAGTTTGTATAGATAGCATTAAAATTGATTCACATTTCTATTTACAATTACATATGTATGTATTTTAAATAAATAAATGAGTACATTGTGTTTATAAACATGATAATAATTATAAAAAAATGTATTGTAAAAAAGACAATAAGGTATTGCAATTCAAGCTTGTATTATAGCGCAACTAGCATTTACCAATGCACACATTGTGGAAACAAGGTCAATTAAGCTAATCACCGGTACAGATTATTGTTTTATTATAACGAGGAAGTCCATAGGTTTCAGAGGAACATAAAATGGTGATTAATCGTGTATTTAAGGAATAGTGAGGGAAATTAGGTTACTAAAAAACTATTTTTTTATTTAAATACTAATATACTCTTGACTCGCAATTAGATGAGTTTAAGTAACGCTGAAACGTGAAATGTTTTCAGTTCGAATCCCACATCTTAACTACTACTAACTATTTAAATTGGCTATAACTAAAAATTTAATTAATATGTTAAAAAGTATTTTTCTTACAATAAAAATAACCTGCAAGACCCTCTTTTTTTCTTAGACACTCCGTTCCCCACATTCCGCCTAATTCCGGATTCTTAGCGTGTTGAGTGACAGAACTCAACCAAGCGCTCTGCCTCTACATCCGCGCCAGAGCGAAGAAATGAATATATAAAATATTTCATTTCCTCGAGTGAGAATCAAACCTACAACCTATCAAGCTTACGTCACACACCTCTTCCTCTGCGCCACCACTTGCCCTTTTTTCCAAGATTGAATTAATATATCACAAAAAGGTGTTCAGTCAGAAGCTAAAATTGTAAAGCAGAAATAATCCCATTTGCCCTCACGGGTGTACGATTTCCCTCAATTCAGAATTTGTAATGCTATTTTGGTCCCTCGTCTATTAGTCGATAATTTGCCTTTTTGCCCATTCCACAATTCCCTTTTCGTTCCACTTTTAACAATCTTATTTCGTCTGTCCACAAATCGAATGGGGATTTCAGATTATTCTTTTGAATTTGAAGTAAAAATTAAATTAAAATTATAAAATGTTTATAATGTAACATGGAGAATGTATATAACTTATTTTACCTTTAATAAGTATTTATTAAAGGTAAAATAAGTTTTTTTCTCATAATGCAAAAATCGCATAGGGTTTCGAGTTTCAGGTTCAAAATATTAATCCTTTATGAATAGTTAGCATAATACTTCCTAAATATATTAACGCAATGAACGTAATATAACGTAATATACGTACGTGATTTTGGATAGCGAAGCAATAAATTTCACAGAGTTTGCTATGCCTATCGATCTTATCGAGGATCTTATTTAAATGTATATTAACTAAACACTACAGACACGTGGTCCGTACTTTTTTCAAAATTATAGTGAGTGCTGTTTACAGACGCAATATTTTTGACAGAAATATACATATTTAATTTAACAGAGAACTAAATTAAATATTTGAAAAAGAGAAAGGAAGAACTTTATAACCGGATAATCGCGTATATTTAGTATTATACATTTTTGGAACTCGACGTTTCGAAAACTTTACAATCGTCCGTGGTCACGGGTATCTTATGGTGACACTCAGTTCAGTTCTTCATTTATGGCGCTTCGAGCGTGCCAGTTGAGCACTAATCACTTCGCCAATGTCACGTTGTATGGAGAACACACGAAGGAGATTGTACGGTAAAAAGAGACTATATTACACAATAGGAGAATGCATGTCAAAAAGTAGTCCAGTCAAAATATTGCCTTCACCTATAAAATTAAAAAATATACATAATTAGAGTATATACATAAACATGGGTTAATAATAAATAAAATTTTACAAACATGTTAGTTTATAACAGAATATTATTGTATCTAATAAATTTACATAGAAATTTACATAAAGGACTAAACACAAACATTAACAGATGGTGACACTCGTCAGTGGCATTGTAAGTTGACAGTTGTCAGACAAAATTATTATATCAAGCTACCGCCAACAATTTCTGAAAAAAAAAACAAATATCTTATTAACAGAAAGGAAGGTTCTTATCCAAAAATTTTTTGGCTTATGATATATGTATGTATGCATGTGTGTTCATACATACACAGAACCTATTTAAGCTAACCAAACTTGACTTTACCCTGATAAGTGATCGTGACCTACTAATTCCTTATTCAATTATAAAGGCTCCCGATCGATTCACCTAAGTTAAACCAACCAATATAATTATATATAAAATGGCATTTAAAATTCCAGTCTCAAATAGTTATAGTATACGTCAATCACGACAAATAAGACTTCTGGTATTTAAACGGCTAAGTAATTATTTATTTCTTAAGGTCTAAGTAAAATGTAATTACCTGATATTATGTAGGTATTATCGTACATATTTGTAGGTAGTAAGTACAATAAAAATGAATTACCAAGAGGTAAGAGATACTAATTTCTTACAGTTGCTATTCTTCTAGTCTTATAGTTAGACGGTCCGAATTTTCTCTATGGTTGTGAATTCAAATCTTACTTGAGATAATGTCTAATCAAAAAAATCATTGCATTAGGTCCTACGCCGCATTTTTACGTATTATGATTATATTACAATTTATCTTAATATTAAAATAAATAATTTTCACGTTGTTTCCTGCACACAGCAGGGTAGGCAGAGGGAACCTAGTGTTAAAACACTCCGTTCCCCACTTTCCGCTGAATTTTTAGAGACATTGCGTGTTGAGTGGCGGAACTCAATGCCGGGCTTTTACCTTGGTGCCAGAGCGAAGAAATGGAAATTAGTAAATAATAATTTATTGACTCGAGTGGGGATCGAACCCGTTGCGTTACAGTCACATTCTTGTGCGCCTGCGTCACGACTGCCTCCAAAAATGAACAAAACATACATACATATATATTTAATATCCAGTTATATATTTTTCTAAATCATTGCAGCAAACAAGTATTGCAGTTTGTTGCGGAGCAGACGTTCCTGTGGGATAATTCAACAACCAACTGTCACGGATGGACTCGACTAATTACAGTCCCACAAGGTGTTATAGAGTATCGATCACTTTTGATAAATTAAAATATCATAATTTGTAAGCTAATTGAGTATCTGTAATGGAGAAAGTTCTTTATTTTTTCTTTGTTTATTTTTATTAACATAATGCTACTTACTGTAAAATTACAATACAATTAAGGCCAGTCGTGGCACGAAGAGCGACTGTAAAGCCGACTGGTTGTGGGTTCGATCTCCACTCGAGGAGATGAAATATTTACTTAAATTTATATTTCCATTCCATCCATCTGGTGCCGAGCCTAAGCGCGTCGTTGAGTTCTGCCACTCAACACGCAATGCCTCCAGAATTCGGCAGAAAGTGGAGAATAGAGTGTCTTAACACTAGGTTCCCTCTGTCTACCCTACTGTGTCCCCCACACAGTAGGGTATACAGACAGCGATACAGCGTGAAGCTAATTTATTTATTTTTATTTACAATAGAAAATATGTATAAACTACTGATATTTTTTTATGAACGCTAATGTCTCATAGTGTTTCGAGTTTATTGTAAGGTCGGGCGTTCTGGACACCTAAAGAACACTGCTCTTCATGTATAATAGTTTATTACTGCCCTTAATTAAAAAGGATACATGATTTATTAGAACATACACACATACACGAGTCTACACTACACATCATGATTGAACAAGGTGTTCCAGTTAAATTATGGGATACATAAGAAGAAAGATTTTTTTAAATTATTTAATTAAATCTAATAATAAACTACTCAGCTCTACACTTTTCGCCCATTCCATGATGGCAAAAGAAGCCGCGATTCCTCTAAGCAAACTATAAAATAAAAATACTTTAAATGTCAACACTCCTCCGATTGTAAATCAAATCCACAACCATCGTACGTAATTTCAGACACTTTTTTTCACCACTGCGTACTAAAATGTGAATATATTTATAATTTAACGTTAGCAGAAGCCTCTTTGAAGCTTTGTTTTCAGTTATTTCTATTCCTTTTAAACGCGGGATTATTACGGAATCTGAAGCGTGGAAAATATTTTAAGCGCTCAGTCCTGCGGCAGTTTGACAAATTAATGAGACCTTTCGCCGAAATAGCTTTTTAATGAAAAGAATAAGTAAGCCGATGGATGTAAGAAGTTATTTTTGTGTATTTGTCTGAAGAAACTTATGAATAATATACATATTTAATTTTTTATCAATTTTTATGGATCTACAATTTACTATATCATTTTTAAAGATATAGAGTATATTAGGTATATGATCAGTAATTCAAGTTGTCTCATAGCATTTTTTTCAGCCATTTTGAGTGCGTTAGTCGGTTATTTATTTTAAGTTTGAACTTGAGTTACACTCACTTCCACTTATCGTTATTATCTTATATTTACCAATTACTTAATTTTCTCAAATATTTTCTTTTAAAACAGTGGTTCCCAACCGGTGGTCCGCGGACCACCAGTGGTCCGCAGAAGCCTAAAAGTCGTCCGCGAACAATTTTAATTTTATGACTGGGGATGGTGAGGCGAAGGTTCTGTTTGATTATCACAGTTAGTTTTTAATATACCTACATGCATAGTGGTCTCTGCTACCAAGAATTATATAAAAGTGGTCCTTGATCAAGAAAAGGTTGGGAACCCCTGTTTTAAAAGGTAACTTATAGAATGTAATGGTTACTTTTCTAATGTTAACAGAAATATTTTTCAGTAAAGAACGGACAAAGAACGAAAAATACAAAATTATCCGCCATCACATCACAAAACTCTAAATATAACAAATAAGGGGGAGTCGTACTCACGGACGAAGTGTTCCGTATCTATAAGAACGAGCATAGAATCATGTTTGTTTTATGGGAGCCCCCTTAAATATTTATTTTATTCTGTATTTGTTTTTATAGTAGTAACAGAAATATATTATCTGTGAAATTTCAAACGTCTAACTACCATACAGACAGACAGACAGACTGCGGAGTCTTTCTTAGAAGTAGCATCCGTTTTGCCCCTTAAGTACGGAACCCTAAAAAGATTAAAAAACAAAACATCAAAATAAACATAGAACAAAGTGCCGGCGTAACGACAGCCATACCATAACATAAATAATTAAATATTTAAAGTACCAATGTTTCTCATCACAAATCATAAATGACGTCGGTGTGTCAAAACAGAAATAAAGGCGCCTACAGACGAGAGGAAACC